>JAOVYU010000060.1:11793560-11804120 GCA_025674565.1 Synodontis membranacea | reverse complement strand
CAGATTTAATTTCATCATTTTTGAAGTCACCATTACTCTACATCATTTCATTGCATGTGCCTAAGACTTTTGCACAGCACTGTACAGTATGAGTGTGAGTGTGTGTGATTAACACTGATGAAAAGTCCTATATTAAGGTTTAAGCTTATATATGAATATGTTAGCATCACCTTCAGGATGCTTGCTTGCATGCTACAGTGCCTACGGGAGGCCTGCCAATCAGCTGTATAACTCAATGAAAAGAATATCATGCCAGATAATTAGCAGAACGATGCATTGCTTGCTTAAGATAAGATTACTGACTTCATTAGTCAAGCTGACTACACATGTTACGCTAGTGAAGCCATTTCAAATAATTACACAAAATAGTTTTTGAGTGACTGAAGATTATTGAGTATATTAATTTAATGAGGATACATATTGTTGTGGGCATTAATGAGGAAGTCTACGGAATTCCTTGAAATCGCTCGAGTCATTATGTGTCTTGCGGTACACAGTTCTGATCTAGGGTTATTGCCACGTGAAGAGCTATAGAGAATCCCTAGGAGTTATAAATCATATAGAGCAGAAAAACCTAGTTTCTCATAACTTCCACTCTATTTCCTCTCTTTCTGTCATATCCAAACTACACCCTGTACCCTGTACAACTGCAGCTATAGCTCAGGAATGAGATGAAGAAATCCAGACAGACTGAATATCTCGCTGAAGGCTTCAAGCGTTGGTGCTCTTCCAGCAAAAAATATGTGCCATCATACCGAGCTGTGCCAAGGTGAGCAGGCTCTTTCTCAACATGTACTTCTGACTTGTTAAGGGAGGGGGGAAAAAACATTCACAAAGGAGTAACAAACGTGAACCAAGTGACTTTTTCGGTTGTTGTTGAAAAGCAACAAAGGTCTATTTGCAATCTGGTGGGAGGCAGATTGGAATGCTGCGATGGCTTTTCGGTTTACTCCCCCACCCTTCCCCCCCCTCCGCCTGGCACCTACATACACCTCATCCACTTCTCCGATTCAACCCTTGGGGGTGTGTGCTAAGAGCAGAAACACTCTGGAAAGCACATACACTTCTCTTACTTAAACCTCAACCCCCAACCTACAATGGTTGGTGAAAAAAAAAAAAAAATGCACATGAGTGGGATTCTGGGCACACTCCCACACACACACACCCACACATACTACAAGAAACCAGTACACACATGTCCACACTCTCGCTCATCCTCAGTTTCTCACACATACACACGGCAGTGCAGGCATGTGAAAAATGCCAGGGTCTGCATAGCCGTGCAGGCCTTCAGCATTATACATGTAAGCACTTTCTCCCTTCAGCAGATAAAGCTGGGTGAGGGGGCGTCAGAGCACGGAGGTTGTGCATTCTCCGTGTAATTTTTTGGACTGAGAGGCAGCAGCTGAAGGGCAAGCTACGCAATATTCTCGCCGTGCCCCTTGAATGTGTACGAGTGTTTCAATTGCACCAGTGCTCACAGTGTCTGGAGGCCATATATAGGAATGAACCTGCATAAGAGTTTAAACCTTTCCGTGTACATGCAAAATCGATGAAATGATCATAATTGGCATTTATTAATAGACAAAACTTCAAAGAAAGATGAATAGTTTCAGCAGCCTAATCCACTGGACTGTATTTTCAACCAGTGTTAGTGTAGCACTCGAGATTCAAGGATGAGGATGTTGTGCTGCATTAGTATTCAGTAGCCAACAGGGTAGTTGGCATGGAGGATCTCTGCTAGTTCATACCAGCTTGCTTGTCTGGCACCCTGCCTGGTGCTGGGGTATTCTGGGGTGATAGAGGGGGAGGTTTGGGGATGGGATTGGGGGGTTGGTGGTGAAATGGGTAGGCACACAATTTCTACTTCACTTGCCAAGGTAGGCTTAATGCGCACTAAGGATAGTGTAGTATTTCTTACAAGTGTGTATGTGTGTGAGTGTGTGTGTGTGTGGGGGGGGGAGGGGGGGTGTAATGCAGGAAAACTAGGTCAGATAAATGGGAAGCTGTTGCGAACTTGTCACCTTGGAAGCAAGTAATCTGACTGAGGTTTATTGGCAAGAACAAGGTTTTAAGGTCAAAAGAACATCTGGCCACTAAATCACAAGCATGAACTCCACCACTGTAGTCCAATAATCGAACCCCAGGGATGCCATTACTAAAAGCACACGCCACTTTTTATATCCAAAGAAAGTAAAAGAAGACAAACAGGTAGCACATAATACCTTAGTCCTGCTTTAACACAGGTGTCTGAAAATTCAATAACCAATGAGACTTAAAATGCTTGTACTTAATTTTGAAATTATTATTTACGACACTTGCTCTACATGCTCACCCTTATGCTCTAAACACTTTCTCAGGCATTCCACTGTGTCTTTGCATCAACATATTTGCTCAATATATTCCCAGCAGATTTCTGATTTTTCAGACACCCTGTAGATCCTTCCAGCCTGGAAAATCGAACAGAAAATGTTTTTCAACTCTCAGTTAATTCACCTTTTTCACACATCAGCCATATTGCTAGTGATGTGCTCAGAAGAGAGAAAGGAAGAAGAGATGCAGATGAGAGCATATACAGTACAGTAGGGAGTCAGCAGATATGGAAAAGTAGAAAGGGCCCCAGTAATTGAATAAACATTACATCCACAGTGTTGGTGGTAAGAGCTGTGCATTTACAGTTAAAGGCTGTGGGTAGCAGGCTAGAATTAAAGTCATTTATACCATGTGTTGGTATTAACACTGTCAGATCAATGATCAATAATATCAGGTATTGTTAGCAAGTCCCAACAAAGCAAGGTGTTTACCTTTGTCACATGAAGGCTTTTGTATAACTAGTTTAACACAAGATACGGCCAAAGGTTTGTGGACACCTGATAGTCATGCCCATATGTAGATCTTTCCCAAATTGTTGCAACAACGTTGGAAGCACTCAATTGTATAAGATGGCTTTGTATGCTGTAGCTTTATGATTTCCCTTCTCTGAAACTAAAAGGTCAAGCCCAACCCTGTTCCAGCATGACAGTGCACCACCTGCGCACAAAAAGCGAGTTTCTCCCCAGTCCTCAACGTGGTTCTCCGATGTTGATGTAGAAAAACTCAAGTGGCACCTTTGGGATGAGCTGAAACTCATGACTGACAGCACCCACCGACCTTATTGCCCAACATCAGTGCTCAACAGCACTACTATTTACATAGATCTAGTGGAAAGCCTTCCTGGAAGAGTGGAGGGTATTATAACACCAAAGGGGGAACTAAATATAAAGTTAAAAAAGCATGTATAAGTGTAATGGGTAAGTCTCCACGAACTTTTGGCCATATACCGTAGCGTGGCTGTAATGTTGTAAGCTAGTTTGATCATTAGAGTCTACGAGCAAAATGTATACAGTTAGAGTTAAGTTGGCAGTATCTCAGTTGAAATTAGGTCAAGAAACACTCTGTAGTATGCACAAAAATGAGCTTCCTACTAACTTGCAGATATATTACAAGTGACAAGAAGTTCTTGTTTCGTGCCAGATTTTTCCATTTGTCTAACATAGAAACATATGCACCATGAAGGATTAAAGCTTTAACTTGCAAGTATGCTGACAGGCACTAGCCTAGACAGCAGGTAACTATTAATATGGAGTTAAATCAGGCAATAAATTCTAATTTGCTTTGAATATTAGCCTGGAATCCTTCCAATATTCCAAGAGTTTATTCCTAGCTTGTATGTCTTTTGACAAGCAACTCAACAGTAGAACACTGTTTAATGTTATTATTATTATTATTATTATTATTATTACTACTACTACTACTACTACTACTACTACTAATAATAATAATAATAATAATTCTGGGAAGCGAGTTCCATAATTTTGGAATGACCACTCGTGGAAGAACGCTTACATGGGGGCATCACTAATAATCCAGAATCAATTGACCTTAACATGTGGGAAGTTGTGTATCAGGTGTCTTGTAAGTCGGTAGGAGCAAGGCAATGAAGGGCCTTAAAAGTACGGGACAGGAGTTTGTACTGAATGGGGAAATAAACTGGCACCCAAGGCCGTACCTTTAGGATGAGTGAGAAGTTTGCTGCTGGATTTGGAATATATTGCAAACAAACAAGTTCTCTAACTGAAAATAAATGAAAAGAAGGGCACTGAATGGTGGAAAAATACTGTGGTTACCAGGGAATTTATACTGGAATCAAAAGAGAGGTTTTGATCCAAAATGACACCAAGGTTCCACGTGGGCTGTGTAGATTCGATAATATCACCATTTAATATTAATTTTAAGAAAAGGCTGCCTAGATAAGAGTTAGACCCCAACCAAGCCTTTCCATCATGGATAGAGGCAGATAATGAAGGGGGGTGGGAGAGACGCGTTGAACCTAAAACTAATGTAGATCTGCATATTGCCAGCATAACAGTGAGATCCCAGAGCAGAGCCATGAATTATTTGACCAAGTGGCAGTATGTACTGTATTTTATAAAGAAAATCGGTCCAAGGAAAGAAGATGTGGACCACTTTGCTTAACTATACAAACAGATGATTTATGTTGTTTAAGTAAGATGAACTGCTTCTTGCCTTTAAGAGCTGTACCACTGATGCTAATAGCTGAAGCATGAAGCAGGTGATTTATTAGATTTCCTTAGCCTATGGACTATCGACAACGTATAAAAATGGTGCAGGTTGTATGGTACATTGTAGTTCATGGATCTATGAAAGACTATATGAGATTCTGGTTTGGAATAAGACACTTTTATAATCTAACATACAGAGAATGGCCAAATGTATTTCTGGATGAGGCTGATTCACTAACTCGGAACCCTTTCCCTGGATAGTTCCTTGGACTCCTGTTATAAGGTCATCTGAATCTTCATGTCTTACTGCAATATTCCCGCCAAATGCCCGATGCTTAGCCAGTCAGGGCACTTCCAACTAACTAACAGCTTAGGGTCCAGACCAGTACGATCCTGAGACATAACAGCAGTCAGTACACTGGAAAATGGATGGAGCAACAGTGAACCAACGCTATTCTAAAAAAGGTCCTCAAAATTTTGTGAGAAAGGGTCAGAAGAAAGAGGCCACATCTGTGGGAAAATGGTTTCCTCCTTCATCAGGACAATGCGCCGGCACACACAGCGCTCTCAGTGAAGCAGTTTTTGGCCCAGAAATGCACAACGGTACTTGACCACCCTCCCGCTTCACCTGATCTAGCACCGTGAGACTTTTTTCTCGTCCCTAAAATCAAGTTCTGCACTCGAGGGAACTCGTTTCGAGTCTGTTCCAGAAGTGAAGAAGAAAACGACGGAGCTTCTGAGACAACTAACGGAAGAAGATCTACTGCACTGTTTTGATCAGAATGCAGCGGTGTGTAGTTGCAGAAGGGGGAACGTAATTGAGGTTTTCTTCATTAAAAGTGAATAACAGCATCAGTATCATTATTCAATAGCCACATCTCACACACACACACACACACACACAATGGACATTCTCTGGCCATTCATATTTAAAGCTTTTGTGTTACAGCTCCTGTCACCACTCACACATATACACTAGCTACTTGCATGGCTCTAAGCCCAATGATGTGTCAGCTCCTCACTGGGCCAAGGACAAACTCAGACCCTGGCAGTGCCAACAGCAATAAGTCCTTCAGCAGCTTCTCTTTCTCGACTGCACCACAGGAAAGAATTTTCTAGAGCGATATCTAAAATTCAGAGTCATGAGCTCAGACGTTTGCAGAAAGCACAAATCCGCTACTGCTCAGCCCAGGATTAGCCCCCTTGCGCTCAATTTAATGAAGAAGGGTGAGTCCATTCCACCATCTTCCACCAGCTCAGCACTAGACATGATCATGAAGTGTAGCGAGGACAGACAGACAGGATGAGAGAGAGGCAAGCGGCTGTCTGCGAAAAGAGTCTCTTTAATTTGGTCTCTGTCATGGAAGCGGTTCGAGTGGAACGCTCATCTGTCTGTCACTAGAATACTCCATGTGACCAGCTGATGGATCACAGTGCGGTGCAGCATTAGGAAGGCCAGTAAATTGGCCCAGGGGACTTTACTCAGTCTCATTCCCTGGCTAAAGTTGTGTCAGTTCTGGAAGGCTGCGGAACAGCACAGTACACAAGAGGCCATTTATGAGGTACACTCATCCAAGGCGGCATTTGTCAGCAAAGTGGTTTACATGTGTTTAGTGGAGTCTGGAGGCCAAGCAGCCTCTTGAGGGATATAGCTGATAGATTTTATTTGAAACAAAGCTCCATATAATTTGGAAACCTGCCAAAATTAGCTGCAAGGAAGTGGAGGCCTTGATGAAGAGTGCACAAAAGAAGAATGATTTGGCCATGGGTTTTGATCTCTATGCATGAATGAAGAAAGCAGTTATTCACTGAATACCATTCACTACATACCATCAGGACAAAGTGCTCAATCTCCCCGTAGTCAATCCGTAGTCAAGGCGTCCTACAATAAACAACTCAGATTACCATTAAATGATTATTTAACTAAATAAGGTTTAAACGAAGTATTGGATCATGGCAACAATGAGCTCAATCAGTTTAATAATTTTAAAATCTGCTGAAAGGAAAATTGGAACTGAGTATCACTTGGACCGCCAGCCTCAGAGACAGCCAAGAGAGTCTGCAGGCTGTAAAATTCGGACTGACTGGCACTATGCTAAGAAGTGAATTCAAGATGATTTGCCACAAATGTCCAAGTGGCAAGAGTTGGACAGAGCTTCACTGTCAAGCAACAAATTGAGATAAAACGCATGAGGAATTTGCTTGCGATTTTCACTTTGAGAATTGCAAAGTTAAGCAGGAAACTCTGGGAAGAAAAAAAAAAAAAAAAAACAGCAACTCTGATACGTGGAAGACAAATGAACATAACCCAGAGACATTTAGAGTAGGATAAATGGATACCAATAGCAGCCTCGATCTGCAGTGAAAAGCTCCCATCTACCTGTGTCCGCTCGGAGGAGAGACAGAGTGAGAGAGAGAGAGAGCGAGAGAGCGAGAGAGAGAGACGCGTCACATAGGACGTATGTGTGCAATCAAGCTCAAAGCATTGAGCCGCAATCACAGGCGACACCGCCTTAGCCTGGGAGCAACCATTCATTACAGTTATCCTGAGGCAGACTACTGCATTTGCCACGGACCAGCTTTGAACAGCAGGGAATCTGGAGACATACGCCGGAGGAGAGAGGACAATATTGTCCTTTCTGCTGAGTTCTGTACCTTATAGCTCTCTTAACAGGTAGAGTGGTGAAATGAAGTGGCAGACTGCCTCTCTGTCTCTCATGCGATTAAGCCGCTAAGGCCTGCCAGTCCTCCCGTCTCAAAAAGCCAGAGAATAACTGTAATCCATGTGATACAGGGCTGAAATAGCAGTCATAGTGTTTATCACCTCGAGTAGTCCCTGCACATGGAGATGCAGAAAGGCAGAATAATATGCCAAAGGAGCAAAGTAATAAAAGGGGAGAAAACTGTGACAAATGAGAAATGCTGACTGACAGCCACCATAACCTAGCATACTTGAAATCTTGAACCTGGGCCGTAGCCGAACCATCTAGACAGTCACTGTAGTGAGCATCAGGGGGCAAAGGTCCCACATGGCACCTTGTGCAAATCCCCCAGACGGCGTCAGAGTTATTTTGAAATGACGGCTTTATCGAGCTCCCATCGTACATTGTTCTGTTGAGCAACGCCAAGAAAAATGGCAGAACATGTGCCTAAAAGTTTGAGGCCAAATGTCAGCCAACTCTGGACCACCCTGAAACAGAGCAGAAAGTGGGTCTCACTGTACTGACACTATTTGCAGGCCTGGAAACTTTAGTAAAAGAACGAGTTGTCAGACAAATTGGGGCCGAGCAGTGAGGAGACAGGTAGAGAGGTGACAGGTGACTGTCAGTGAGGTGAAGAGTAAATGAAGGGCCACTAGACAGAAGGAAAAGAGAGAGAAGGAAAGAAGCCCAGGTGTTCAAATCCCTCCTGTAGGACACATAAAGGCTGTAGCGAGGACGCGAAATAGAAGGGATTTCCTTCTGCACAGGCTGTAACAGTCAGCCTCGGGGAGGAATTATGGTTACTTCTCACCTGCTCAAATGTTTGCATTAAATTAAACGACGGAAGTGTGGAGGGCAACTGCTGACAAAGTCCACATATTAAACCTATAGGTTTTGAAAACTAAATTACTTGATGTCTAACCAGCGGTAACCAATGATAAATCAGTGAAATAAGACTGTAATGACGATAAAATGACAGCACCGTGGTGTTGTTGTTCAGATCTGTTCAGGCAGTACATTGTGCAGCACATCTGCTGCGTGAAACATGACAGATACGAAGTGAAAAACATGGAGTAAAATCCTTCATGTGGTTAACTGGTAAAATCCACAAAAATCAGAAAAGAATGCATTGTCACTGCAAAAGACGTATGTATGTAACGTATGTGAATGAAATTGAATATTGTGTATACAGTACACCTAACCTTGATCCTAAAGCGAGACTCCAAGGATGTGAAGTCTGAGTCATGAGCTTATACAGGCTGAATGCCAGGCTAGTGCGATTGTTTTACATGAAGCTGCACTTCTCTAGTTATGTGATCACTGTGTGACTAAGTCTAAGGGTTATAATTTTGAAAGAAGTTTTGTCAGTTATCCTCAGGCCTTCATCAGTTCCCTTGTGTGCCTCCTGATTTAACACATCACTAACAGGAGGCCACAAAGCCACCTGAAATGAAAGGGCTGCCTCTTACAGTCATATGCTTTTGCCATTACATAGTAACCGTACACCCTTTGATCTCGAGCACAGATTATATTCCAAGAGCCCTAAACTCTTGCCCCCAACCTCCAAAGAAACGGGCCGAACCCCCAACGTCTCTCTTCCGTCTTTGATCTATATAATCATGCATCAATTGACTTAGATACGGTTACTTTTTTATATGTGGTGTGTATGAAGCTGATCACAGTCTCTCTGATGAGGTCAGGTATGATGAGTATCTCTACATGGATTGGAATTTTCACTGGATGTCATTTCATATGATTTATATTTATAGACTTTCAGACAATAACCTCTCTGTACACTCCCACGCACTCTACCCCACCCTACCCTGATGATGTGTCTTTCAGAGCTCATGGCACCCTAACATCCATGCTCTCCTCTGCACTTTTCTCAATTGCATTTTAATAAGCTGTGGGTGTTTACATTCCAGCCCCATCCATAGACTGTGCCCCCCAGCCCTTTAAACTCGTCTGGCATCGACGATGCTGTAATAGAAAAGCACAGTCCATTGTACCCCTCATTACTGTATAATTATGTTCATTTTGCACTGTGGGGGGAAAAAAATAAATAAATAAAGATGCGCTGCAAATGGATTACATGCATTCACCCAGGATTCACTAGCAAACAAGAGAGAAAGAACACTGTAATTTTTTTCTCTTTTTCTTTCGCTCTCACATGCTGCTCCTGTTCCAGTCCTGGTGAATGGGAAAATCCATCCATCTGACAGGAGCCTGTCAAATTCCATGGCTTCGGAGGCCGAGAGATCCCTCTGTCTGATTCTGAAGGGTTGTTATGTATGAAAGCGCTGGCTGATTTCTCAGCCCCGGTGCCAACATGCTGATAAGCGGGATGACATCTGCAGCACATTATTCCACCGCTGTTCTTTGTGCAAGCTCAAGATTGGGGGTGGCAGAGGGGAAGGGTGGGGTTATGAGGTATGGGGATGTATTGGGAGGGAAGCAATTACCTCTGTTCAAGGCAAAGTCTTCGCTGATGGAGGGTGCGGGTGGCAGAGAGGGTCGGGAATAGTATTTGAAGCAATTCACCCTCTCGCAAGCAGTCTTTCAGGTCTTCGCATTCTCCGTCTCCGCAATTCACAAGCTACGTCTTCAATAGCGTAATCCACTGCTCAATACCTCACAGCCCTCCCACTAAACTCTCCCTCTAGCTGCCAGCCCTTAGCATACACACAACACATCCTCATAATGCTACAGAAATTGAGTTCCCTGTGAGTGTCACTCATTATTCATGCTGCAGGAGAAGAAAGCTCTACTGAGCAGGAGGGACTCAGGGGGAAGAAGTAGCAAAGCTTATGGTTTCATGCGATGAAATTTATGAGACCTTCAAAACCTTCTGTCCTGTCGTCTCCTAGCCTTACCCTGGTCCTTCCATCTTCTCTCCCACACCTCTGGTCCCCCATGCTACCTAGGAGTGGTCCCACTGAGAGGGTAATGCCAGGGCTGGGGGCGTTAATAATGGAGTTTAGATCCATAATGGGCCTGATGATGTCAGCTGGAGAAGGCTCCCTGATCTCTTGAGGGTCTAGTGGGGGAGGACAGACAAGAGATGAGACTTTGAACTGCGAACGAGTAACTTGTCCTCACCCCTGGAGAGGAAAGAGAGAAGACAATGCCCATGGCAACGTGTGCTTTCGTAGTATAATAATACAGGCACACACATACTGTGCATGTATTTCTGGAACACACACACACACACACACACACAGAGACAGAGAGAGAGAGAGAGAGAGAGAGAGAGAGAGAGAGAGAGAGAGAGAGACAGAGAGAGAGAGAGAGAGAGA
>JAOVYU010000060.1:11773418-11788622 GCA_025674565.1 Synodontis membranacea | reverse complement strand
CCCCCTTGTGGCTGGGTCTTTGTACAGCATCCGGCCTTCTCTGGATGTCTCCCATCCAAGTACTAACCAGGCCCGCCGCTGCTTAGCTTCTGAGAACAAGCGAGATCTGGCACCCCCAGGGCAGCATGGCTGTACAGTATAGAGACCAGCATGTCCCGCCTATATCAGCCAGGGCAGATAAGAGCAATGCTGGAGATTGGGCGATCAGGCAATGGACCTGACCAGATGTTTGAAACTTGTTGGACAAAGTAGTGAACGTAGGATATAGACATATATAGCTAGAGGTGAAGCACATGCCATTTAGCCTCAAAGCAATTCCCAGGCATGTCAAAATGAGTGAAGGAGAAGCTAGTCACACCTTGTAAGTGGCATCTTGAAACTACTCGATCTCACTTTGGGATCAAATGTAGGGGAGTTTGATTAGTTGAAGGAGAATTTTATGCTGAGAAACTATCTGAGTGGCAGCAGTGTGCTCTAATGCTCATCTGTCAGTTTGCAGTCATGCCACTGCAGATGTCTCATTTGCAGGAATGAAATTGAGCTGTTCCATAGTCTTGTAGAGAACTGTGATGAATGTCAAGATGATGTAGGCCATGCGGAGTGCATATAAAGTGATATGACAGAGTTAAGCAATTTGACGACTTCCTGATATCATGTAAGCGTGATCTGGAATGACTTTTAGATTCTGTGATGGCTAAAGGTGACCAGAAGTGCATGCCATAATCTGTGTTTGAGAGGTGGTATTACTCTGGGTGTGTGCCGGCTAACCTAATGACATTAGGATTAGTGAGGAAAATGTTCATCATCCTAATGCAATTTGTGGCATATTTTCTGGGTATGACAAACAAGGCTGGCCTTCCGGTGCCAGTGACAGTTTGAGTAGACCTCGGCATCTAGCTTTGCGGGAGACACAGGAGGGAACATGGTTACATAACACAGGTACAGCTAAAAATGAAGTGGGAGCATACTGCAGTCCTGGAGACTGAAGGAAGAATGTAAGAATTATGCTTAATATATGCTTAAGTTAATCAACCATGGCTCTTTATCAAGTTCTGGAAGGTCACAGGACTGCATACTTGTGCGTTTTCCATTCTCTAACACTTGACTTTGGATCAAATCATTGGATAAAAAGTGACTTTCGTAATAGGTTGATCCAGGTGTAATGGAGCATGGGAGCAGGAACAGACCACATGCATTCTTCATTTGAACGAGATCATTCAGCTGTGTGATAGTGAGTAGTGGAGCTTGGCACAAGTTCTCTTCTCTCTCAAAACCATGTGCTTTAGCCCCCTTCCTCACGAGGATGGCTAATAGGGCCGTGAGAACACTGGACACAAATTCATCTCGGCTTCGAACAGAGAACGTGGCCATGGCAAAACTCCATCAATTTGTCCTACCAGTAAGTGACAGCATGGCTATGCCCACTTTCACGTATTCATTCTCTTTCACTCTCTCTCTCTCTCTCTCTCTCTCTCGTTCTCTCGATAACCCTTCCTCCTCTTCCTCTAAAAACCTTCCGTCAGCCCTCAGGGGAACAGCTGAGCCCCCTGTTCGATGCTGTCTCCCATCTATTTCTTCACACTCCCCAAAGCAGGCTTCAAAATACTATAAGTTCTCCTTCTGTTTGTCTCCCTCTTCTCCAGGGATATCAGGAGGTTTTCACAAGTTCCAGTTCCCAGAACCAATGTGGGAAGAGTTTACAGCATATAAAGTGGGGGGGAGGCACAGGATGATGGGGAGTCTGGGAAAGTCTGCACTGCAGAAAGACAGGAGGCGAGGGGGCGGATTGCAGTTTGGTAGAATTCTGCCAGTGAACAGCGAGGATAGTTGCAGGGGCTGTGGGTAGTTTGCCACATTTTTTTCACTCGCATCAAGCAGAGAGAGAGCATCTCATTACTGTGTTTGTGTGTGTACAAGAGAGAGAGAGAGAGAGAGAGAGAGAGAGAGAGAGAGAGGGAGAAAGTGAGTGGGTGGATTCTTCAAAAAAAAAGGCTAGGGCCTCCAAGGTTCACTAAAGCTAGAAAGAGGTAAGTATGAAGTGAGCCACACAAGCAGATGTGAACCCCAGCATAATTAGGCTGCATGGAGTCTTTGAGTACGACTCAAATTTTTGGCTGCACGCTCCGAAGCTCAGCAGTGTCAAACCACATTTATGTCTTAGTGTCTCAATTGATTTCGACGGCATCCCTCGGTTTCTGTGGGGAGGATGGCAGATTGAAAACAGCACCACAGAATTTCTGCTGAGGTTTTGCAAAATAGTCAGACATCACATACATTAAACAGGACCCTGTAACCAACTACACATCTCAAACAAATTGATCTCAGTTCTCATAAGATCAACACACTCCAGCCCCCTAACTAATCTAAGCTATGACAGCAAAATGTTATTATAATCATGGCGTCTGACCTCGATGTAAAGTGCTAATTTCCAAGAGCAATATCCATCTCAAAATTGCCACATGACTAGCACACAGCAGGCCCGCAGCCGGCGTTGTGAACCCTCTCCCACTCTGATGAATCTGAGCTAGGAGATGATACCATCACGGCGATAATGGGGCAATGATGGCTATAATGTATCTGGCTGAGTAACATGCTCCGACAATTTGAGATCAATACGATGGTAATACAAAGACACAGTCGGGCAATTTGAAATGCACTAGTGAGAATCTCATCTCCATAATTGTGGTGTCGAAGAAAGCAATGTGCACTGTAAAATATGGGACATTACTGGCCTCTGGTACTGTATATCACTTTGACCAGGCTCAGCGGTTTCATAGCCCAGCAGCAAAGAGGTTTTCAGTCAGCTGAGACTCCTGTAACGCTGCTTAAATGATTGTTGAATGCTAATTTACATTATTTTATTGGCTATATTTTATACCCATAAACAAATGATAATTAATGGTACCAACAAGTTTATTTGCTATGTGCATTTACTGCGTAGAAAATTGTCAGGGAATGCAAAATCTAGAAAATCCGTCGGAAACAGTTCATTAGCTAGGTAGCCTAGTAAAATAATCGCATAATTAATGTGAAATAGTGTAATTAATATTTAATATATAAATTTGCCCCATACGTCTTTCACTGCACCATTAAACACTCAACCGCACAACTGATCGAAAATACGCATATCTACCAAATCATGTCACCCAAGTTAGGATACTGTAACCTTCTGCTAATTAATATAATATAGTTTAAATGTAATTTAGTTTGATGTGGCTTGTAGTCGACTGGGAACCATAATCTCATTGGAAAAAAGTTAATCCAATCTGGCAACCGTGATGTTTGCTTTTCAGGTGTACGTGGGTTTTAGCTCCTCTTAATATTTTATTTTATTTTTTAATTTATTATTTTTTTTGCATGAAGAATCCTGACTCGTCCATGGAAGCACAGCGTGTAAACCTCAGATGGAATTAACATATCTGTAACAGTAGTGCCGAAAACCTACAGAAGACAGAACGGATAAGAAAAGGCAGAATTTCAAGGAAAATGATTATTTTTTTTCATTATAATATACATAAGTCATTTCATTATACTGCACATAAAATGATTTTTTTTTTTTTAACCAATTTTTCATAATATTGAATATTGAAGGTTGGGTTTCAGGCTGTGCTACACTATTAAATACATATAAGATTCATTCTCACAGGGCCAGGCTTTATTCGACAAGAAAGGGAGGTTTTTTTTCTCTCTCTCTCCTTTAGATTCATATCAAACTAATGATCAATAATATAATAACAACAGGTCTTTAATATTTGTTCACAGCGTCTCTGAGGGTGGATGTAAAAACAAAGTAATCCTTTAAATCATCAAATAATCAAAATTCAATTTAAGGCCAAACACTGTAATCCAAATAGCCTGCAATGCTTAGCATCTGCCAAAGCTCTCTGCTCCCAGAGCGCCAGCTTGTGTGGTTTACATAAACGTTCATTACCTATCAGTGGTGGAGGGCTCCATGCAGACAGCACTTTAAGGAAAACTTTCTTCCCTGCTGGCATGTTAGAGTTTAAAAAACAGGAAACATTAATTCATCAAAGAGACACTGATTTCTGTAAGTGCCCAGGATTTTTTTTTTCCCCTCCAAAGCCCCAATGTGCCATGAAGAGACTTGATGAGACATGAAGGACACTTGTTTAGTGCATGCTTCAAGGCCAGGAAGTATCTGGCAATGCTTCATGCTTTTGAACTACACTGGTGAGGTCTGGTTGCTTGGAAGTTTTTTTTTTCCCTTAGACAGAAATTTTCAAGCATAGGGACAAGACAGACCCTACATTTTATCTCCCCAAGAAAGACGAGGTCAATGAGAACATTCGTTCATTTGTTCATCTTCAGTAAGTGGTAAATCCTTGTCAGGGTCATGATACATCCAGAGCATATCTCAGAATAGACCCTGTCCACCTACATGCATGTTCTTTGTGTGGTGGGAGGAAACCACCTGGAGGAAATCCATACACCGGAGTGCAGAGAGTAACCTGAACTCAGGATCGAACTGAAGCTCTGAGGCTATTCTCTTGCCTCCGTGCCGTTGGTGGAATAATGTGAAGTTTTAAGGGCAACGAATACAAACTCAGAAAACCTGGACCGTCTTCTATCAATAATCTCAACAACAACAACACTAAAATATTCAGTGAGCTAAAATCTCGGATAAACCTCGCTGTCACTGTAGCGCACATGCACATGTACACGCACACACACGCGCGCGCACACACGCGCGCAAACAAACAAATGCATATATTCTCGTACTGCTGCTGACAGAAAGGGCAGAATTTGCAAGATGTGGCATTTAAAAACTAATAGCCCAGTAGAAACGTTAGATCATTAAACCCACGTCTCGTACTCCACTTTGTCTGCAGTCATGAGAGGCGTGGAAATAGCTGAAGTCTCTCAAAGACGCGGACTTAATGTGATTTCCTAGCCGAAAGAAATACAAAGAGGGATACCAGATGTTTAGGAAGAAATCGTATAAAGAAACGCCGTGCCTATACACAGCGGTTAACAGCAATCAGATACAAAGAGCTGAGTTTTACAACTTTGCCATTCTTCAACCTAGAAAGACATTTCAGAGAGATGCAAGCTAAAAATTTATGCAAACTCTGCAGCGTTGTTTATTGAATTGGTATCAAGACAAACAAGTTATAGTAAGAGATACGGACATAATACAAAGACAAAGTTGTAGCGTCTAGTTTCCTGATTTACTTCCTCATTTGTGGCATAAAGGTAAAATTAGGGATTTTGATGGAAAGCACATTCATGGGCTAGAGACTGATCTTTCTGAATTGATATGCAACATGCAACATGATTGCTCCATGATCATATTAAGAGCAGCAGAGATATCATTTTTCTCAGTCTCATCAAATAATATGCCAAAAAATAAAAAATCTGACTAAAAATCACTGCCATCACTTTTTTAGCAAGTGACAAAGTGATAGACGACCACTATTTGTGCATCAGAGAGTGATTTCAGAAAAAAAAAAGTATATAAAAAGGGATAAAAAAAAAAAAGGGATAAAGCAACAGCGCAACAAATTCACGATTTCTCCATTCTGAGAAAAGCAACAAATCCACATAAACATAAACACACATGATTTGCTCAAATGATTTTATTTATTTACTTATTTATTTATTTTGGAAGGAAGTAGCAGAGATTTCCGGATTGCTTGTATATCTATGAAGCTAATTAGCCACTGTATGAATCCTAGCATGTAGCATGCATGCTAGGAGTTTAAAACAAAACCCATGTGTATAAATCATTTAGTGGCTGTAGGCAATACATTTTAGCCGGACATGGCACGGCACGCAAAACGGCCACAAACGGCACAGGAACTGTAACCGTTGTTAAGTGCTCCCAAGAGAGAAACGACAAGAAACACTTGTCACCTGTTGGTGTGAATGCAGGATTAAGGTGGGAAATGTGTTCATCTTGCTAACATGACCCAAGTCTCACAGCACAATATTAAATGCCTAATCATGGGTAATGACAAATGAGCTGGTCAGCGTGGTTCATTTATTAAATGCAAAGTGACATTGAATTTGTTATGTTCATTACTAGCGTAGTTGTGTCTCTTGCCCATGGACATAAAACAGATCTATATAGAAGAAGATATAAATGAATACAGTGTGCCAGTTCCTTGAAAGTTGTGAACAGAACGACGCAAGCAGTTATATCACCTCTTCATAGTTATTTCTGGTTTATCATCTTTAATTGCTGTGCTGTATGGAAATTGGTAGGAGAGCTCAAAAGTATACTTATCTATGCGGGATATTTTAAGGGTCCAGCATGTGGAACTCTCTCTCTCTCTCTCTCTCTCTCTCTCTCTCTCTGTCTCTCCAGAGATAAAGCAGTTATTCTTCACTTTCCCCTTAAGCCTGCCCAGAGCAGGAAGTCACAGGATCCATCAGGCAAACTTTAATTACTGTTGCCGTGCCACCCAGTTCCCATTAGAATACCAGCAAAATAATTACCACTTCCATCACAGTCACCACCAGTCCTTCTAGCCCATCACATTAAAGACATACCTGCCACTCCACTAGCCTAATAAGCCAACCAATCACCTGCTTCCTTTCTAGCCAAGGGGTTGATGGGTAGGGGAATGGGGAGCAGTACCAGAGTTGCTCTGGTACTCCTAGGACACAAAGCTCATGTAATTCAATTTGGCACACCATCTTTTGTGATTGCAATCATGTATATAGCCCAGGTCTATTATTATTATTTTTTTTTTTTTTTATGTCTGCACATTGCCTTTGTTTTCTAAGTGGCTGCAATCACATTGGGGCTTTTCTTCCACGCGGCAATAGCTATTTAATAACCCCATGATGGATGGCAGACATTAGCATGGATTCTTGCCCCTTCCTCTTAGCATGGACATAAGGCATGGGAATGAGAATGGGGATACAATCAGAGATATTCTCTTTCTCAGACACTATATCGCCTCTCTCCTTACCAGTGTCTACCAGAAAGAACTCATCGCCACTGTTCAGCAGCTCAGCTGTAGTGGCTCAGAAACCAGCTTCTCCAGAGAGTCTGTCTTTAATGTGAGCAACAGTCGACCACTTGTCCCTGCCATAATCCAGCTTTGGCTGAGCCTATTTTACTCTTATTGTTTTTCAGTCCCCTCAGTCCAGTGCCTGTCAAGTTTATTGGGTCTCATCGATTGAATCCTGCAGATTACGGCGAGACACAATTCCTCGGCGCACTTGAGAGGGATTACGGGGCGAGGAGCATGCGGTTGGGGATTCTGTCCGCTACGTGAATTCACTGGGATTTGCTAATCCTTTTAAACCAACTCTGTTAATCCCGCTCCCAGTCTCTCCCAACCACTACCATGAGCCACCCGCCATGACCCCCACTTCTGTCAGCTCACACGTAAACACGCGCACTTGCTTTCCTATCCTTGACGGGACCTTCCGATGAAATAGTTATTAACACAGCTAATTATCGGTATGCCCGCACGTAAATCTCACCCAAACAGACTCATTAACCGAAAGAAAACTTTTTGCCTCTTTTAGATTTCTTCAAAATAATAGCTGCGTTTGAGAAAAAAATGTCCCCAGGTTAGATTCCCACCAACATACAAAAACACACAAACACACACACACACACACACACACACACACACACATCCCTTCCCAGTGGTTGACTAAGTGCAGCATTATTCGCTTCCCTAATTACCTCCTTTTGGCATCTTCCATTAGCGATACTGTGGGGAACCGCTGGGGAACCTCACAGGCAAATGTTGACAGCAAGGAAGCATATCAGAATGCACTTGGGCCCATCAATACATGCGCACTGTGAAACAAGCGAAAAAACATTACACAGAGGAAAGCACAAAGTGGAAGTGTCAGATTCATTTTGCTGTTTTATATGCAACTGCACTGTAGCAGTTCTCCCTGGCCCTCAACTGATGCATTTCTTACATCTCTATTAGATCTAAATCAGTTGTAGTGCTTTATGCCATTATATTCAATAAAACAGCATTAGATTGCATATCAAGTTTAGGGCATTTGTATTCAAGCAATATAACAGAAATACCATATACTGTAGCATGGAACTGATAGAAAGGGTTCTTTCTTTTTTTCCAAAACCCAAATACGGAGATTGGAACAAAACTGGGCTGACTAATAAGTGTACAGCAGATGCCGTGGATGTACTATACAATCAAAGTCTAATAATAAGCGGCTAAAAATGATTTAACAAAGAAAAACCTGTAACAACTGATATGGCGAAGTCTTCTGTTAGGATACGTTTATTTAACATTTATACGGTTGTCCTCGGGATGGAGGATTATGCTTTGCGGTTTCTCAGGAATATGACAAGCTGCATTTTTTTGTGTCTTTTTCCACCTTCAAGAGAGGGAGAACGGAGAAGCTGGTAAGTCCTGTCGTATAAGCGATAACAGGCGTTAACATTACATTAAACGTAAGTACGGACAGGTAAAGAGCACGACGTGTAGTTCATGAATAAATTCAAGTTTTCAAGAAAATTGTTAGCAAATTGCTTAGGGATGATTTCTTTTCCTTTAACGGCACAACTGATCATGTTGCATTCCTTACTTCACATGAGCCAATGAAACTAAGTGCTCTCTCAATAATCTAAGATGCATTTGTGTGCTTTACATCTAAATCTCTGCGGCTCAACACTCCCCGAGTATTATCTATTACAAAGTAAATGAGTTCTGATAACACCCGGTCCTATTCATCATGAGGTGCCCGTTCGCTTATTAACCGTACTGCATGTGAATATCCAGAGCGTACGTGTAGAGCCTTTCACAGGCCAGTATGTGAAAGAAGAGCAACAGTGGACCACCAGTGTGTGACAGCAGACACGATAAATCCTGCCTATCGCTCGTACCATCATTCCCCGACCCTATTATGGCTGTTTGAATATGCTCACAGACACCTGATGGAAAGGAAGGTGTATCCTACATGACTACATGATGGACGTGTGTGTGTGTGTGTGTGTGCGTGTGTGTGTGTGTGTGTGTGGAGGGACGGTAGTATTTACGGCCCCTGAAGTGTGGAGAGGAGGGGAGGCACGTTCCTCATCAGCCAAGCTTGACGCAATGCTCTCTGAGATGGATAGCCTTATCTTCATTCTCTACCCAAAAGGAAAGGTCACCACGGAGCAGTAAGCCTCATTTATGATCCAATATATAAAATGGAATTCACTACTGACTTTACAGGCCTACTGAAATTGGTATACAAATAAGCTTTGCTATCTACATATACTGCGCTCGATGGACAGAATTAAGCCAGAGCTCAAGACCACAAGCGCACAGATTCTCTGAGTCTGAGATTCACGGATTCTGATACGCTGCCCGTAGGTACGTCTGCACACAGCCTACAGAAAACATCTCCCGAAATGGAGCACTGATACATTCTTAGGGAAACTGCAGTTTGTTAAAGGTGCTAACAAAGGTTCTTCTGGACAAAGAGACTAGGTGGCCCGTGCCGTTTAACTGGTAATAGGATCTTTTGGCCCAGCAGGCCAGTTGAATGGAGCGACTCCTTGCTCATTATGTTACTGATAAACTGTGTACATGGCCACGGATCATTAGTTCAGCAGGGCTGCCTTGCTTGCTGTGGCGGAGGAGAGAAACTGTCAGCGGCTCCACAGAGCCCCACATCATATGCAACCGTACATAATATTAATTGTCTCAGAGCTTAGAGATCTAGGTGCTGATCTAGGATCATGTTTTGGCGTCTATATCCTGAGCAACACAGTAATGAATGATGCTAAGTAAATGTTTACCTTAAATAAACTTGCTAAATATGGATGAATGTTGATGAAATCGGACCCATGTTGTGACTCTTAATGAGAAAAAAATAATCTAACAGCTGGCACATGTACAGTCTCAGAAGTTCCTCAAGAGATGTTTGAATGGTTAGAGGTTCCCCAGCGGCACAAACCAAAGAACTATTTAGGGTGCTGTGTGGGGGGGAGGGGGGTTTAAACAGTCTGGTAACATGCAGCAACTGTGTCTGTTTCTTATGGTTCAATAGAGTAAGTTTGGGGGTAGTGGGGAGCTCTGTGGCCATGCTCATATGTGACTGCAACATCACACCAATCCCTGGCCGCTGTTCTTCTTTTCGCATTTCTCTGCTCCTCTAGGAGATTTTAGACTTCTTTTCAATAAGGCAATCAATGGTGTTGCTGTAGCATGCCCAAACAAGTGGCTTTAGCTTGAAATGACTGCCCCTGGTCTTTTGAAATATGAATACACGGCTTTCTTTCTTTCTTGTACTGCAGGCAGTTCTACTGTTAAAAACTAATCCAAACTGTTCCAAACATGTTCCTTGCAGTAATACACAAAAGTTTCACATGACCTTGATTTTCTGAATAAGATGTGGTCGACTGGGGTAAGAATTTAACCCCACAAACACTAGAACAAGGCTATTTCTGAACATAATGCCCTCCCATTGTAATTATTTGAAATTGCATTTCAATTCATATACCGATCAGGCATAACATTATGACCAAGTTTATGGCAACGATGCAGTCAGAATTTCTGATGTCAAGAACAGATTCACTGTTTCAAAAAGGTGACTTTGAGCTAGATGGTGAGCCAAGAAGTGGTACCACAAAGGAAACGGAAGGCGAAGATGTGACACAGTCGACTCGAGAGCTGTCAAGACGTTTGACTATTGATCATTCTTTCGTTTTTGAAGGCAATGGGAAAGATTATGAAAGTTGGTAGGTGGCTTCAACATGCACTTACAGAGAGAAATCTCGCTCAAGGGCTGAACGCCTGCGTTACAGGAGCATTACACCTTTATTACGAGCTGCTCGAACCTGGAGAAACTGCCAAATGCTGAACGTTACGGTGATCAATCGATCAAATTAAGTGGGAAAAAAAAATCAATGAACTACGATCATCCAGCAGCCATTCACAAAAGAAATCCATCCTCCATCATGACATACAAGGCCACATGCTGCAAAATCAACAAAGGACACTGCAACATACACTCTCATTTAAAAAACAGCATTTTAAAAAAAAAAAAATCCAAGGATATATGCAATTGCACAGACTTCAAAGACTAACTCTATGTACTATTTTAGAAAATCGCAAAATTTTGTTCAACAAGGCCACAAACTTATGCACCACCCTAATGCTGCAGCCGGGTGTTTTTTTTTTTAATTTTTTTTTTGAAGATGGGACAACAGTATTAAAATCTGTGTCTTAATTATTGTTCCTACCAATCTGCAAGCAACAAATCGCACTGCAAATTAGACGGATGCTCTGAAAATGTTTCCAAAAAAAATAAAAAATGATTACGCATCATACATAAAGAACGTTAGAAAGCATGGAGCACTTGGAGCAGGAGGGTACAAATATTGTTTCCATAAAGAATGAGAAATGAAAAATAAATCACTTCCAATCCCTGGACATGAGGATTTCCTATAAACGGCTTGTAATATCTGAAATACACTGAATGAATTATAGTTCTCATCTGCTGGGTGTGATATTGCACTTTCAGCAGCTGAAGCTGAACTGAGAACAGCTGCCTGACAGGTCACATGTTAGCAATGACTAAGCGTTTGACGAAATAATCAGATACAGATGACGCGGTTTGGCTTCAGTACCTGGGCTGTAGATGCTTTATTTTCCCCTCTCACTGAAGTGCGTTTCTGTGATCAAGCCAAACAAGGATATAAAGCATAGATTGATAGGGGAGCGTAAATGCCAATAAGGAATAAAAACAGAGCTGTAACATCATGTAGCGTATTTTGAGGGGAAAAAAAATGTTTTCAAAACCTCCATTTATAAAATCTAGAACTGGCTGATCCTTAATGGAAAGCCTAAATAGTACCAAAGTAAAGATGTCTCATTGCTGAGCAGCATGAAATAAGGAGGACGCTAAAATCGTCATTAATCAGATTAAAGGTGCAGCAAGGTGTTCCTGCTATAATTAAAAGTTTGACTGAAGAAGAAGAAGAAGAAGAAAGTTCTTGTTATAATAGACTTTGACAAATAGACTTTAAAGTACAGTGAAATTTTCAGTCCTCTTGCAAGACTGAAGTACTGAGTGGAGGTTTCCCTTATTCATGTGTAGATGAAGATAAACACACACACACACACACACACACACACACACACTTCTCAGCAGCAGTACTTCTGCTTTTCAACCTGTTTTTTTTTTTTTTTTTTTATATATGTCCATGCCAGCCCTGATGAAGCGCTCCTAAAAAAAGGTCTAATTGCTGCAAATTATCAATGCCGCAAAGTGCCCTTCATTTAAACCTAGAGCGAAGCGGGGGAAGGCCAGAGTGACTACATCAGCTACGTCGACCCCAGAACCAGCTGTAACGCGCTACACCACCGCTAGCCCGGTCAGAGGAGGGGATTAGGGCCCAACATCGTTATTAGTCAGCTATTTGCATAGCTTCTTTTATATCTTTCCCTTTCACGCCTGTTCTTTCTCCCGTCCCTTCTCCGAAGAGAAGGTCCAGGGTGTACTCGGACAACGGCGTCTTTGTCTTCAGGAGCAAGAGGTGAAATGGCATTAGAAAGGAGGCTAAACGCAGCGATTACCGCCATAAATAATTCACACTGGATTATCAAAATGCATTTCAGTTCACCGCCGACTTGGAGAATAAATAAAGGTCAGGTAATCATATATTAGAGTGCAATCGCACAGATCCAGTGTGGTGTCTGGAGAGCGACAGAGAGCAGCTGCAGGAACCCCCCCCCCCCGCCATCACACACACACACCCCGTTCCTCACGCTCCCAGTCACTCATTATAATCCTGTCACCTCATCATCTCTCATCAGGCACCAAACCACTGCAAACACTGCGTGTGGAAATCAGGCAGGCCACTTTATTATCTGTGCAATATTAGTGCCACAGATCATGTGTGCATGCACACACACACACACACACACAGAGCGTCTATCACACGCATGAGCATGCATGCATACACTTCATCAATCAAGTCTCTGTCACACGCCAATCACGCGAGATATTCCCTGATGTTCATTTGAACAAATTAAGTAACATGGAAGCAGATCAGGAATCTTAATGCTATCCGAGGTACCGAGCTTCCAATAACAGACTTGGTGGCGTGGGGGGGGTGAAGAATTAAATGAACAAACGCTATGCTAAGAAGAAGCTGACTGCTGATCGACAAGACATGCACTGAGTGATCAGGGCGCATGGCAGCCCTTCCCGGAGAGACAGTTGTGATATATTTTTTTCCTCCTCCTTATCTTCTTCTCCCTGCTTCTCAGTCGTTCTTTTTCCCGGGAATTTGTTTATCCAGGCAGGATGGCTTTGAACCCTGGAGTCTTTGTAGTTCTAAGGCTTGCGCTGAATGGTAGCACCTGCTAATGTCAATGCTAATGACACAAGCCCTGGTCCCCTCCCTGTTGACATACTTAAAAAGAAGAGCAAAAAAAGAAGAAGAAGAAAAAAAGCGCAAAAGATTTTTACTTTTGTGTAGGATCCCAGAATTTATTTATGAATGCATTCAGAACACCGAGAGGGAAAACAAAGTGGAGGTGGGAGGGGGGCTGCAAAAGTCTACGGCTGGTACGAACATTTATTTCTCATGACACCACAAAATTAGCATAGGCACAGGGAGATGCTAGCACCTCGGGAGACAAACGGAAAGCTCCCTTTTCCAGACCGAGATTACAAGGAGCGATGGTAACATGAAGACATAAGCCTGGATTTCGCTTCTTTCCTGGTTCGGTCTGCTGGGCCTGTGGCTCAGTGGCCTACTGCGGTGCTAAGCACTTTCTGTAGCGCAGCAAGAAAAAGGAGGCATGTGAGCGTCAAACGAAAACGGCAAAGCAGCTCGGGCGAAAGAAAAGAAAGGCTCCACCCCATCAAGTTTTCCATCTGAAGCTCTTCAGTTTCATTTATAAGTGTGATCGAGTATCAGGTCCTCACAGGTCTTCCTGCCTCTCAATCACGCCTCGGATCTTTCTCTCAAAAACACAATCGCTGACGCCTGTCCCGCTTGCCTGCTTGCTTTCTGCTGCTCCGATTTAGCAGCTGACGTTAACTGGCTCTTATTTAGCAATTAGTGCCGGCTTCCACAATGAGACTAACCGCAGGTCTCTCGCCCTAAAAATATAAACACATCAAAAGCGATTCAATTAACTTGCCCACAAAACACAAATGGGAGATCATCACATTACGCAAATTAGAACGCTATGAAGAAGCATAACAACATGCTGGAACATGTTAATTAGAAACTTTCAGGCATTACAGATCTGCAGGGAGATGGGATTGACCCGAAATAAACAGTCGGCAGAGCATTACACACTGTGATTAGATAGCAGCTCTTTTGTGAACAGCAATAACTCCACTCTGAGATTACCGCACATTTTCCCATTTATGAGTGAGAGCCAGATTATTAATGGCAGTTAGCGACATGTAATGGCTTTTGGCTGTGAATAGTTTGATTTCAGACAGGTTTGCCCGATAAAAATGAATACTCTGTAAGCACGTCAAGCACTTCTGAAAAAGTTCTATGCTAATAAAATAAAAAAAATTAAAAAAAAAAAAAAAAAAAAAAACGAAATAAGGGTAGAACCTCTTATACTTGTTCATTTTCTCACCTTTGACATGTCTAGTGGTAATAAAATCAAACGAGCTGGTCTGAAAGGGGGAAAAAAAAACGGTTCCTATCAAGCAAGTAAATGAGTGTGTAGAAATATTCATTTTACTCCCTTATGAATAATGCAGCAGCAGTGTTCCTGAAAAATGGCACAAATGTGTAAGTGTCAACGCAGATGAAATGAAAAGGAACTCTGATGAGCAAAGCCAGTGCTTTGTCTGCTTCATTTGTGCTGGTACGGATGAGTTGAACCGTGCCGAAGGGTCTTGGTTGGACAGTGCTGTTTATCGATGGGAACAGTGTGTGGTCGATGCTGGGAGCAGTGATCCAACTGCGCTCGAAGTGCATCTCCACCGACTCGTGTAACATGCAGATAGTAGGTGGCAGGTGGGTCAAGGAGGTGATTAAATTGTGTAACACGGCATCTCAAATGTGCTGGTCATTTTTATGAAGTGACTTTTCTTTTTTCTTTACAGTGAATTAGATCAGAAGCTGGTGCTGCTGTTACAGATAAACCACGGAAGCGGGGGAAAGACATGTTATTGACAAACAGATAGACAGGTCTACAGACAGACAGCCAGAGACACATACAGACAGAGAGAGAGAGAGAGAGAGAGAGAGAGAGAGAGAGAGAGAGAGAGAGA
>JAOVYU010000060.1:11760811-11773350 GCA_025674565.1 Synodontis membranacea | reverse complement strand
GACAGGTAGATAGATAGATAGATAGATAGATAGATAGATAGATAGATAGATAGATAGATAGATAGATAGATAGATAGGTGAAGTATCCCTTCAAACCTATAGACACACTGAACTGTTATCTGTTCTTAACTAAGGGTTGAAAATAGTTCCTTTTGTACGATCAAAATAATAAGTGACATAACACATATTAAGAGGTTTTCTTTTGCCATCTCAATTGACACTTCAAAATATCTTGTAGTCGCACAATGTGTTTGTGTGTAGTGTATACGTACAAGCGGGAGCAGGATGCCCAAATTAGATTTGATATGACCATGAGCTGACAGCGGTTTTGTCTGTGATCAGTGAGTGAGTTCAGATGAGCTCCAGAGAACTTACCTATGGGCTGACAGGAGGATGTTATTGAGGGACTGCTCCTTTGATCTGAGCTGCTATCAAAAGCCTCTCTACCATTTCCTGGGGTCGATACCTGACAGCTCACCACACTACGTGCAGTTGCCATGGCTTCCCTGCTGACTTTCCAGTGCCTGAGCTCCTGACCTCTAGTCCCTTCAGAGCAGATCCCAAAGGTGGACACTGGAGTAAAGCTGCCAGTCAAACAAAGTCAGTGCCTACATACCCACCACTACAGAACTAAAAAAAAAAAAAGGAACTCCATCACATATTCGGTAAACGCTTTTTTGCAGAACTGGTTCGGAAGTCGGTCAGGAAAGCGTGTTCTACAGACATCAATACTTTGATTAACCAAACCTTTGACGTGCTGCTGATGTTCTTTTAGTGGTTAATGGGTCTTGGACTGGCTTGCAAGGGGCTTCAGAGCAGATACTAAAAATAATCATCACCTCCACGATGTAGGCCACATTAACATATTAGCCTTTATGTGAAAGGCTCAGGAGAAACGGTCAAATTCTCAACCTTACAATCTTGCTTTCTCTTGTTCGCCATCTGTTTTTATTATCCCCTTCTTCTCCATTCTTACTTAATTCGATTTAAATGGATACCTTCCTTTCCCCATGTGTGTACTTCCCTTTTTTCTTTGTTGTTTATTCTTTCACTTGGCACAGAAAGCACCAGCACAGCACTAACACTGACCCCGCTGAGAATGCACTTTCAGGCCATCTCGCTCTCTCTCTCTCTCTCTCTCTCTCTCTCTCTCTCTCTTCAGCACCCTCCCATCCTAAATCCACACTGCCTTTTGCTATCTGGGCTGAGGGCTGCAGGCTGTGACCTCTCTGATCAGCCCTTGGGGGGAAAAAACGAAAAAAATGACTGGACCCCCAAATCCCTCTGGCTGAGAATCAGTCAGTGTATCTGTAATGCTCAGATGAACTCCTTCCATGTATGATTTGTGGCCCTGTTTCCATCAGTAAATATAGGCCTTATCGACCCGAGCACAAACCAAGTGCAGGGCTATTTGCTCAAAGGCCAATCCTGCCCCCTGCCACCCACCCATGAACAGGTTTGTGTTTTCTGATAAAGGACAAGGGAGAGCTGAGCATATGGCATTATGTGACCATATCTCCCATCCCTCCAACCCACCTGTGTTCCACTACTGTTGGACTCTGTGAACAAAACTGAGCCAAAACAAAGCTCCTAAAGGGAGAGCAGGAATTAAGGAGCAGGCTGATTAGACATGGAGCTCTCGGGTTTGGAAGCTGGAGTAACAGGAATGATAAATAGTGTTGAAGAAGACAGCTTAGCCTAGCACTGTGCCCTGGCGCCTGCAGTGAGGCTTAAAATGAACCCATGATCATTCCTAAAACCTCTTGGAGGAAGCCCTAGAGCAGCCCAAGACACACCATGATATGTTCCTGCTGTTATATACATACATCAGCACCAAATAAACACTCTGGCTGCTGAATCAAATCACATGGGCCTTTCTAATGAAAGATAAGCCTGTTGGAGAAACATCCCGTGCTTTCCCTCGGCACTTGGGACTTCCTAAAATAAGATAGATCTTTACGAACCAACCGAAACCACCAATGACGCCCCCCCCCCCCCCGCTCATTTATTTATCACTATAGATAAATCCTACGTATAGTAAACATATCTGTAATATATATATATATTTTTTTTTACTTAAGATGAAATTTTTATTATTATTAAGTTGAAGTTATCTTATTATTTACTTTTAGGTTTTTTTTAATTTATTATTTACTTTTAGGTTTTTGTTTTTTTTTTAAGTCAACCTTGGTCTTTTAGAAACTGTCCCCACAGCATCAGTTTTACTTTTTACAATTTCCTGACACTGAGGGAACACTTAACAGGGAAACACACACACACACACACACAAGCAGCAGCGGCAAACAACTCCTCACAAAACTAATTTAATCACTGACGCAAAGCTCCTTTCCCAGCGTGGGCTCTGCGTCCAATTATGAATTCATTTATTTCCGATTTATTTTATGTCAAACACGCGCCGCACCTCAAAACCTAATGCTGTACGTTTGTGTCATGCGGCAAGGCTCGTGCTGGGTGATTGAGCAGAAGCAAGGTGTGCCGGGATAGTGCTAGTCTCTTATGGGAGTTTTTGAGTAGCACAGGGTGAACTAGCGCTGCGAGCTAATCCTGGACAAATCACTAGGAAAAAAAAAAAAAAAAAAAGGGCCTAAAACTGCAAGTGAGAGGGAGAGTCGAGGAAAAAATGGCTTTGCTGCAGTGTGATTTCAAGGCTGAAATTGGGCCGTATAACCAAGTCTAATAAGCGCTTGGTTAATGTTTTGTATAATCTTCCCAAATTAATATGTTAGACACAATTGCCTCGTAATTAATTCCTGTGAGTATACCCAATAAGGAGATTTATTCGGAACTGTCAATCACACCATAAAACCCATCCCACCAAAGGGATTACACACCAGACCGGCATAATTCCAATTATATGATAATGTGGAATTACACGGTTCTATTGACCATATATATACTATGTATGTATAAACAGCCATTACCTGGGCAGTAAAAAAAGTGCTGCTGACAAGGGCTGATCATCAAAAGGAAGGTCATGCTAATGGATGAACAGTCTGGCCATAGCCTTTCCTTTTTTATGGCTTCATAAAGAATATGTCTCAGTGGGGCTATCAGAGCTGGGACTGTCCCTCTCTATCGCATCCTGCTATCTCTTAGAGATCCTGCTCTTCTTCTTCTTCTTCTTCTTCTTCTTCTTCTTCTTCTTCTGCAGCTGCATGCCTGATGTGTGGGAATATATGCATTTTATGTCGAAAGGGGAAAAAAAAGGCACGATGGAGATGCAGTCTCGTGCCCTGGGAGTCAGGACTCAAGGTTAGCAGAGGAGAGAGGCAGCCGGCTCAAAGGGAGACAGCCTTTGATCACGGGGGAGATTTAAGCTGAAGTGACAGTTCAGCTTTGCTCTGGACCTGATTCAAACCAGCACGTCACCTCCAGTATCCAACGTCGGTCCTGTGTGTTTTGTTTGTCAATGTGCGTGCACGTGGGTGTGCGTGTGCATGTTTTGTGTGTGTGCAAATATGTACGTGCAAGAGGAAATATAGGAGCTGACATACAGTATAATATATTATTGTAATTGTGATACGTGTAATGAGTCAAAGAAAAAAGGAGAGGGAACGTGGGAGAGAATTGTAGCAGAACTTTATACTTTTGAGCAGTATTTCACTTGTATTTTTTTTTTATATCATTTACGTTTATATCAGATATATTTTTATGCATCTATACACATTTTGCCAAAGCGTTTCTTCACCTGTTCTGTGAGTCCGTGCCCACTGAAGCTTCAGATTCCTGTTCTCGTACGACAGGATTTGAACCCGATGTGGTCTTCTTGTGTTGCAGCCCATCCACCTGAAGGTTTGACGTGTTGTGCATTCTAAGATGCTTTTTTTCTGCTTACTATGGTTGTAAAGAGTGCCTATTTGACTTACCATAGCCTTCCTGTCAACTTGAAATAGCCTGGGCATTCTACTCTGACCTCTCTCATCAACCAGGTGATTCCAAGTGCAAAACTGCCACTCCCGGCAGGGTTGGGTTTTTTGTTTTGTTTTTTGGGTTTTTTTTTTTTTTTTTTTTTGCACCATTCTGTGTAAACCCTACACAATGTTGTGCATGAAAATCTCAGGAGATCAGCAATTTCTGAAATACTCAAGCCAACCTGTCTGGCACCGACACCCATGTCATTACTGAAATCACATTTCTCCCGATTCTGATGTTTACCGTGAACATTAACGGAAGCCAGTGTCCCGTATTTGTGTGATTTTATGCATTGTACCGCTGCCCCGTGATTGGCTGGTAAATATATATTTTCATTTACACATAAAGATACAGACAAGGCAAGCGTCTAATGAACACCCAAGTGTTTTCACAAGCCTACTGCCGAGGTTTAAGATTCACACCCAGACTGAAGGAGAAACGATGCAGGATTAATTAATGACAAATTAATGCTCACTGCTTCCTGGGCCACTAGCCATCCATTTTAATTCTATGTAAATATCAGCATTAACTGCTGTTATTATTACTCTACAGCCAAAGGGGATGTGCTTCTCACTATTCATAAGATAGTGTTACTTCGGGCTTGTGTGCTTACCTTATATTAAAATCTGTACACACAATTAGTAGGAGAATATCCTTAACCTCATATACCTCCCATAGCAGGAGGATATATTGCTTTGCCTCTATTATTAATAATATCTCTGGTGGAAGGGGGCTGGGGTGTAATATCAGTGTTATGTGAGAAAGGCTGTAGGCTTTGGGGGATGTGCATTATGTTGCTCTGAAGCATGTGTGTGTGTGTGTGTGTGTGTGTATAGAAAGCGGGTATCAAGCCTCATATCTGGAAGCGCAGTGCTAACCTCATTGGTAATGCCAGCCCCCCATGAAGAAGTAGTAAAAAGGGTGTTTTGAAATCCAGGGCTGTTACAACCACTTTGAAGTGCCAAAGAACCCCCTGCACGCAAACACACACACACACACACACACACACAGACATGCACACTTATGTGCCAAAATAAGGACTTTGGATGGTAGGGACACTAGTTGGTGCGGGGTGGATTTGGGGGTCTAATGAGATGTCATCAGCACTGCCCTCAACCTTCTTTTTAAATATTTACTCTCCACTCATTCATGTGGCAATAAAATGATGAGAGTACTGCTGAGGCAATGTCTGTCACCTACTCTGGGGTAAGAGACCACACATGTCGTATTCATTTTGGACACATTTTATTGTCTTAGATAGGAATATCTGACAGCGTTGACCTTGTCAGGACAAGTGTCTGGACCGCATGAGGAAAACTGCTTACAAAAAAAAAAAACTCCAACTTTTACTTTCAAAACTAAAAGAGGCAAAAGCATAAAGCATAAAGAAAAGAGGCATAAAGCTTTCTCTATGGTTACCGATATTATGGCCAGAGACAGATTTGGAGAGGCAACAGAGGAAGAGAGAAACATTGAAACACTTCCAGCTACATAACTAGAAATTCCACTACAATGCAAATTCATTCAAAGCGACATACGGAGTGTAGCAGAGTGGAAAAATAGCGATAATGATAATAATAATAATAATAACAATAATAATGAAAGCGATATGCTGGAATGAACCCAGACCTAAGAAGGAACTAGAAGAGAAAGACAACAATAAGGAAGGAGAGAATAAGGAGCAAACGTATGAATGCAAGATAGATTAAAGGTCCAGTATGTAGGATTTACAGGGATCTGTTAGAATAAATGGAACATATTATTCGTAAGTATGTTTTCATTAGTGTATAATTAGCTCTAACTACGAAGCATTATGTTTTTTGTAAGCTTTCAAGTACCAGAACAGGCAAACCTCTACAAAGCACCTTCCGTGTTGTAAGCACTGAAAGGAAGAAGAAGAAAAAGAAAGGAAGACAAAGAAGAGGACAGAAGAGGAATCAGTGTTCCATCAATCAGTTTGAGAAAGAAAATTGAGGATTGTATTATTTAGTACATGAAAACGCAAGGGAGCTTGAATGTATGTATTGGACGTGCACTACTGGCACCGGACAGCCACGGTACGTTCTAATACACGCTTCAAAATGGAGGGGTAAGTAATTGGCATTCAGTTCGAGCGAATCGAGCGAATACTACATAGTGGACCTTTAAGAAAAAACAGGGGAGCGCAATAACCAACAGCATGAGATAGGAGCTATAAAGAGTACATTTTGCGAGTTCTAGATGTGTCAAATGGATGGATGTGATGCTGCGGCTGTGCGGCCCACTCAGCTCTCCCCCATAATGCCTTGAGCACAGAGTGAACTGACACAGCGTGAGTGCCTGGTCTGTAGACCAGCCTCTCTGAGAATACTAATAAGATTACAGCCTTGCTGAAAAACCTGTTCCATACTCCAAACAGGCTTACCCCACTTTCCTCGAATGTTGCCAACACCCTCACATGACTTCTAACATGTTCTGTCTGAATGGGAAACGTCTGGACAACCTGGGAGCAGCAGTGTCATCCTGTTCGCTTGTTCGTAAGACATGGGGGATAAGAGCAATAGTTTTTGAATTACTCAGACGAAACTCTCAGCTCGCAAACTCTCCGACCCCGTAGAGGAGATGGCAAGTGTGATAATGAATGAGGATTGGCCGCAATAAGTCGCAACAAGCCCCGAGCAGTTCACCATCAAGCTACGGTGTGGCCTTGGCATGCCACATTTAATTGCCATCAAATTTTGTGCCATGCCAGAATTTCTTGTGACTTCGTGGCTGTTCTATCTCACAGAGAGAGAGAGAGAGAGAGAGAGAGAGAGAGAGAGAGAGAGAGAGAGAGAGGAATAGATGAAAGCGTACAGAGAAATGTATTCTCTTTATCATACAGAGCATCAATCCTTGTGCTAAATTAATCATTCAGTTCTTTTATGAGCTCCAGATCCAAAAAGCCTCTTCACACAGGAGCCTTTTCATGCTTCAATGGTGGCCAAAGGAAAGGGATGGTGATAATAAAGCTTTAAGATGCGACTGCGGGGCTTTTCTGTTTCTACTTCTCTCTGCCCGAACCCCCCCCCCTCCCACCCCCCCCCCCCCCCCCCCCCCCCTATGGAGTCATGGAGGAATAGAAAGAGGAGAAAGTTGCTCCGCGTGTCTGTGAGAGAGGCGCTCTAATTCAAGTGGACGTTTTCATCTCCATAGTGGCACCGCAGTCCAACCTAATTGGGACAATTCCCACTTGTGATATTATTTCATTCCTACCTCAGTGTGACTCCTATGATCTCATGCTCCGATCCCCCTCTCCACTCTTCTTCCACACCCACTCACTCTGCCACATATCGCAATCCAGTGCCAATGATCTCTGGACCAAAATAAAAGTCCTAGTCCCGACACTTTTACTTAAAACATTTACAACGATCACGGCCAGCTGCTTAATGCTTTAGATTAAAGATTGTGTTAATGGTAAACATATGGCACTGAAAGGGCTGTATTCGTAAATCAGGGGGAACAGAAATGTTCCTCGCCACCTCTAAAAATAATTCGTATTCTATCACCCTTTTTGCACTCCCTCTCTCGACACCCAACATAGCCTATGTGTGATAGGTTTGATACGTGCAACTTTGCACTCTTCCCTGAATGCTGTTTGAGAGCTCTTAAAATTGTATTGGGTGAGTTGAGTGTTAGCTAAGGCCATGGCAAGGAGGGCAAGAGCAGGTCATGATGCAAACATTTGACAAGGATGTTGAATGGATGTTCGGGAAATGGGCACTTTGAGTGATCAGGAAATACCACACTGAGGAAGGTGATTAGAAGAAGAGGCATTAGACTGCACGGCTGTGCGTGGCTGTGGGATGTTGAAGCTGAGCAAACTGGGCGCTGCCAGGATCTGTGTTCAGTCTCTCCCACAACACCATGTCCCACCAGAGACAGGGGAGGAGAAAGAGGGCTGTGTGTTTACACAAACAGATCAGTTACCATGGCTAACCATGCGAAGCCAGATTCACATGATGTCACCTGGGCCACATGAGGGGGAATAAACCATAAGAGCTCATGCAGATAATTAAACAGCACAATGCAGGCTTATCTGCCACACACCCACGGAGCTGCTACTTCAGCGATGCTTCACTTCCACCCTTTGTGTGATTTCTGTTCTTCACGTTTGAGCTAATCTTACTGACATATGTCACATACTCATTAGGACACGATACAGTAATTTTTGTAATTTATTTATTTATCCCCCCCCCCCCTTAGGTAAATCCAATGCTTCCAGAGAAAATACTATTGCGCTTATTACGATGAATTTATTTCTTCCGAGTCTGGAATCATCTTCACTACTGACAGAATGCACAGATTTAAATAATCGCATTTTAAGCACTTTGTCACAGAGCTGCGCATGCAGTTAAAGAAAGAATCGAACTCCCCAAGGCATGCTATCGACAACAAGGTCTCTCTCTCTCTCTCTCTCTTGCTCACTCTGTGTGTGTGGGTGTGTGTGTGTGTGTGCTATATCCATGGCCCAGTATGTTAGGTGTAGGGTCCTGCCAGGTCAGAGAGGGTACAGTGGGCACCAGCTGTTTTATACACAGGGAGACAGAGGGTTAGCAGTGGGAGAGCAACCCAGAAAGTAAGGCATGAGGGCTTCTAGAGTCCAGCTGTGACACAATTGCACCTGCCCTGCAAACACCTGCCCTCTTTTCGACCGCTCACTCACTTCCACCACCCGTCTCAACCCTGACCCCTCCTCCACATAAATCTGCTGTGCTGGAAATCGCCTGACCATCGGCAAGAGGTGTCCATCTGCAAACAGCTCGTATCTCCGAATGCAGAGATAGCCTAATACATGCTATAGGAACAATACCAGCCCCCCCTCCACCTTTCTTCCCATTCCAGCCACCTCCAACCCCCTCTGCAGCTAATTCGCACTGGCAGAAAGACCTGTAAAAATCAATAGGGAAAATGTCCTGAAACAGCCAATCTAGCAACCATCTGCCCCTGGACTCAACTGAGACAAAGACCCATGTCCCCTGGGAAAATGCAGGGAGAGAGAGGAAGCACAACACACGTACAAACTCAATTACTCTCCACTGCTAAAACACTCTATCCTGCTCTAAAGGCAGGCTGAACGTTTTCACCCAGAAGTCACTTTGTCATAATGAGAACCTTATTAAAAGACAGTTAAGTTCACATATTGTCAAGTCTCTTTTCGTGAACTCTGATTAATATATATTGCAGCCTAAACAAAAAAAAAAAAGGTAAATGCAAACGTGAGTGGTAATTTATCATTTTAAGAACAGTGAACAGCTACGCTTAATTCAGTCACAGCGAGAACCGAGCCCAACCCAAAGCTAAAATAGCACCGCGCACGAAGCCTTGCGGTGTGAATTTGCTATATGTTATTATAGTCGAACAATTAGAAACTGCGGTTACAGTGATGAAGCGTAACATTCCCTTTGCTGATTAATGCTGTAGGCTAATTAAAATGACTGGGGTTTTTTTCTTCTATCACTCAGACAAGTTTAATAGCTTTGCCCTATACTGATAAGCAGAAGTGTTTTGTTTACCAAAGAACTGATCAGTGACATCAAACACAGACTGTAGCCATGTGTCAAGACAGCTTCACTCTTAACAAAACGCATTTAACTGTACCTTTCTTTGTCCCCAGGAGTGGTAACATCTACTCTCATAAATTGATTTGAAGAACACAACTGGAACTTAAGGACCACTACTGTACTTTATCTTTAGTCACTGTATCTATAATTACCTTTACTCATTAATGTCGGTTAGTAACGCCTTGCGCTTGGCTTTCTTGAGTAATATGTGAACGGTTGAAGTGAAAGGTAAAGGTATGAAAGATGTGCCCTTGAAGGTACCACTCCAGTAATAAGGAATGATACAGAGTGTGATCTTTGTATTAGTCTGATACAACAGCTTCTCCTAAGAGCACACACTGCAGGATATAACTACCTGGATTCTAAGACTCCAGAGTGGTCAGGTGAAAAAGAGTGTTCTTGGCCTAGTTTTTCCTCTGTTCTGTTGGAAGGGAGACATGTGACGAACCTAACAACACTCGACTGGCTCGTACAGTTAGCGGCCACATTCAACCCAGATAACAGCCTTTAAAATCGGCCTCCTGCAACAGATGCCATGTTTGAGTAAGACGGCCAACACAGAGCCTCTTACACATTTCGCTGGTTATAAGCCTAAAACCATGCCTATTTATATTATTGAAAGGGTGTGACAGTTGTGCGAGGTTTTAGTTTAAAAAGTCCCTTGGCTTAAACGTGCTATGTAAATAAAAAAAATAATAAATGGTTTTAATTCTTGAATGTGTTTTTTTTAAGGTTTATACAAAATCAATAAACTTTGGTATTGATTGTCAGCTTTACTGTGGCCGACGGGTGTCGTCAGTTTTGGAATTGTCCATTACAAACTAGCAACCGGATCAATGTTAGAAATCAATATGGCCAATGACGTAACATGAGCTAATGACGCTGTAGATGAATGATACTATTGTATTAAAAGTTGAAATAAACTAGCCTTTATGTCGCCTTGGGTGCTTTTACAACCTGTAGTATATTTCTTTAGTGTATGAAAGACAGTGTACGGTACACTCTCAGGAACCAAAAAAAAAAACCCAGATACTAAATTGTACCTTTCAGTGAGAAAGAGTATATGTTTTCTACCTGGAAAGGTGAAATTTGGTGTAGCTTTAAGGTATTACTAGTACTACAATTATATTCTACGATTATATACAATGGTATAATGCTAAGTATTTTTAAAGGTACACTTTCTTCATATTATCTTATAATAAATAAAAAGGAACAAAATATGTACCCTAACTAGTCTACTAAAAAGTAGGTCCAAAGAGTATGCACCATATGATCAATAGTATGAGTAGAATGAGCCATGTGATCAAAAGTACGTGTAGCATGCATCATATGATAAATAGTATGAGTAGCATGAATCATATGATAAAAAGTATATATGTAGTATTCAGAATATGAAAAAAAGTATGTGTAGTATTCACCATATGATAAAGAAAGATTGTGTAGCATGCATCATATAATAAATAGTATGTGTGATATTCACTATATGATAAAATAAAAAAGTATGTGCAGTATTTACCATATGATAAATAGCATGTGTGGTATTCATCATCTGATAAAAAAAAGTATGTGTAGCATGTATCATATGATAAATAGTATGAGTAGCATGAATCATGTGATAAAAAGTATGTGTAGTATTCACCCAATGATAATTGCATGTGTGGTATTTACCATATGATAAAAAAAAGTATGTGTAGTGTTCATCATAAAAATTATAAAAAAAAAAATGTGTGGTATTCACCATATGATAAAAAAATGTTTAGCATTTACCATATAATAAATAGTATAAATAGCATGAATCATATGATAAAAGAATATGTAGTATTCAGAATATGAAAAATTATGTGTAGTATTTACCATGTGATAAAGAAAGATTGTGTAGCATGCATCATATAATAAATAGTATGTGTGGTATTCACCATATGATAAAAAAAAAAAAAAGTATGTGCAGTATTTACCATATGATAAATAGTATGTGTAGTATTCATCATATGATAAAAAGTATATGAAGTATTCACTATATGATAAAAACGTATGTGTAGTATTCACCATATGATAAATAGTATGCGTAGTATGCACCATATGATAAATATAGTATGTGTAGTATTCATCATATGATAAAATATATGTGTAGTATTCACCATATGATAAAAGGTATGTGTAGTATTCACCATATGATAAATAGTATGTGTAGTATGCACCACATGATAAAAGTATGTGTAGTATTTACCATATGATAATAGTATGTGTAGTATTCACCATATGATAATAGTATGTGTAGTATTCACCATATCTATAAAAAAGTATGTGTAGTATTCACCATGGGTATAAAAAGCAGAATGTGTAGTATTCACCATATGATAAATAGTATGTGTAGTATTCACCATATGATAAAAGTATGTGTAGTATTCACCATATGATAAATATAGTATATGTAGTATTCACTATATGATAAATTGTATGTGTAGTATTCACTATATGATAAAAAGTATGTGTAGTATTCACCATGTGATAAAAGTATGTGTACTATTCACCATATGATAAATATAGTATGTGTAGTATTCACCATATGATAAAAGTATGTGTAGTATTCACCATATGATAAATATAGTATGTGTAGTATTCACCATATGATAAAAGTATGTGTAGTATTCACCATATGATGAATATAGTATGTGTAGTATTCACCATATGATAAATATAGTATGTGTAGTATTCACCATATGATAAAAAAAAAGTATGTGTAGTATGCACCATATGATAAATAGTATGTATAGTATGCACCATATGATAAATAGTATGTGTAGTATTCACCATATGATATAGTATGTGTAGTATTCACCATATGATGAATATAGTATGTGTAGTATTCACCATATGATAAATATAGTAAGTGTATGATAAATATAGTACGTGTAGTATGCACCATATGATAAATAGTATGTTTGGTATTCACCATATGATAAATATAGTATGTGTAGTATTCACCATATGATAAATAGTATGTTTGGTATTCACCATATGATA
>JAOVYU010000060.1:11748527-11759461 GCA_025674565.1 Synodontis membranacea | reverse complement strand
CCCTGGGGTTTTTTTTTTTTTTTTTTTTTTTTTTTTTCTTTCTCGCAACTCTGTTGTCAAATTCGGGGGGTATGTGTAACCAAAATAAAAAGGGATATATTAAGGAGAAATGTAACATTATCCGCAGTTATCAGATGTTTTCAATTACCATAACAGAGGGAAGTAAACTCTCCAGTCTCGCGCTCGGCTCAGTAGTGGTTGTGTCCGAGGCGAGCGCGCCGAGCGCCCTTATATACCCCTCTAAAAATAGCTCACCTTTCACTGCCATGTACGGCCTGACTGACAGACAGATCCGGCCAATCGCCTTCCTCTATTCAAATGTGGTCCCGCCCCGGCGCCCATTTTAGCGCCGCCTCCATTGGGTGCCGACGAGATCGTCAGCCCCATTTACTTTATATGGTCACGCACGGAATTGATTGACAGTAGACGCCACGCCCCTCTCGCGAGTCGCTCAGCTTCCTCTTACTCGCCAGAGACGGCTAAAGCCCGAGCAACTTGGCTGCTTGTGCTGCTGCTGCTGCTGCTGGAGCACACGGGCGAGTGAACGGAAAGGCTACCTGGATCTTACCGAGCCGAGGCGGAGGGGTGGCGATGCGGGATTAGGTGGCCGTTTCTTTTTTTTTTTTTTTTTGCCCCGGGAAAAGCAGTGAAGAACCTGGGGGGGGATTGAAATTTAAGTGACACGACATTTTGTTTGAAAGAAAAAAAAAAAACAACAACAACAATTACAGATTTTTTTCAGCTTTGCATTATTTATCATCTCCTCAATTCTGTACAAATTTTGCACGGAGGGTTGTTTTTTTTTTTTTTTTTTTTTTTTTTGCCCCCCTTTACCCCCGGAGCGCGTGCCGGGTCACGGATCTGAAGAGTTGTTGACGTTGTTGTTGTTGTTTTTGTTTGTTTGTTGTTTTCACTGATTTTTTCTTTTTTCTTGAAAAGTGGGTGCTGTTTCGGTTATCACGGGATCACGTTGTCCTTTTCTTCTTTTCCTTTCTTTTTTTTTTCTTTTTTCCTCTCTCTGTGAGAGAATCAAAAATGGACGTGTTGGCGAATTACAGTATCTTTCAGGAACTTCAGCTTGTCCATGACACGGGCTACTTCTCTGCGATGCCGTCGCTGGAGGAGAACTGGCAGCAGGTGAGCGCGTGCGCGCGCGCGAGAGGAGAGAGAGCGAGAGGAGAGGAGAGAGAGGAGAGAACAGTTAAACATGCTAACCTGTGATGGCGGTACTTTATCATGCAACGTTTACTTCTTAAGACGTCCGTAGATGAACTTACAGACACGAGTAACGCAAAGAAGAGAGCGTTATTATAATCATAACAGTAATAATAATAATAATGAAGAAACAAAAAAAGTAATGTGAGCTGAACTCCACTCGAGTCAGGACGAGCGCGCGAGCGCCACGCGGGTCTCGGTGTTTCCAAAACACACACACACACACAGCAGTGCGCGCGCGCCTCTCCGTCTCACACCGAGCCGCCGGTGCACGTCTTTGGATGTGTTTGATTTATTTATTTATTTATTTTTAAACAGAAATATGGTTGCATGTATTATTATTATTATTATTATTATTAATTATTTATTTATTTTTTTGGTCAAGTTGAACATTTCGACTAAATGACAAGAGGCTCGTGCTTAAATAAATAAATAAATAAAGATAGATAAATAAATAATGCATGCACATCTGTCAGGCTTGCTGTGTTTCCAGCTCGTTCAGCAATGCATAACAGGATCAGGATGAAGAAACGTTAGGAAAAAAAAATGAATTAACGCACGACGGAAGAAAAGTACCCAGAGTAGTTTATTACTCCATCTCTTTGATGTGTTTTGCCTCCGAGCACGTCATCATGCTGAGCCGATTCAGCTCCTCGAGTGTCTCAGATGGACCCTTACTTCTGTCAGTGTGTTTTTGTTTGTTTGTTTTTTTTTTGTTTAATAAACACTGGGAGTGATGTTTCATTCACTTCTGCTCCACTGACATGTTCAGTGTGTTTGAAAATATCAAGTGCAGGTTCTAACACGTGCATGTTCCTCCAAGTTCTTAAAGACAATCAGCCGTGGAGTGAAATCAGGATCTACGCCACCTTGTTTATGATCAACCCAAGATTCAAGATCCTAATGGGTAGGGTTTCTAACCTGGGACCAGCTCATTGCCATTCCGTGTGTTTGACTGCAGGGGGAAACAGCTAGTGTGTGAACTTAAAAGAAGGTCTGGTATCTCCGTTGAAACCTGCACGCACACATTCTGAGCCACCAGCTGTGCTCCAGGAGCGCTGATCTGAACCCTTATGACAGTGATTAGTGCACGGCCTGGTCTCGTTCGTCTGTTCATCCGGGCCTCCATCACCTCACATCGCTGATATATCAAACAATAGATGGAGTAATTAGGCAGTGATTTTGGTGTGTGTGTGTGTGTGTGTGTGTTTTAAAGCACACATGGGGTCACAGTTTTTGCTTACTGTTTTACATCAGTTTGTAAATTAAAGCATCAGTGGTTTGTGTGTGTGTGTCATAGAAAGCTCTCTTGTTTTGTTAAATGGCATGATATTTAATAGGAGTAAAAGTAAAAAAAATGGTCCAGTACACTACCCGAGTTCAGGAAAAAAGGAAAAGAATTAATAAATAAATGCAGGCAGGTTTACACAGCAGTCCGACCGAGAAACATGTGACGTGTGTTAAAGCCTAGTGACAACCGGAGAGGTAACATTCAGCAGTAGCTCCATCTCTTTTGACATGTTTTCTTACCCTCGGCACATGCTGTTGGGTGAACACATGATATGACTTGGAAGGAAAAGGGAAGCAGTGTTTTGGCAGTGGGACAATAAAGTGCCATGTTATAGTGAGATAGGGAAGGGAAGAAAAGGCCTTGCTGGGTTGACAGGTGAATAAAAGAGGTGGCCGAATGGCAGCGCTGTAAAAAAAAAAAAAAAATCTGATGCTTTTACTGGCATTGATGGCTTGATAGTTTGACTTCTGATCTTCCAGGGAAGCGAAATGTCCTTTAGCCCAGGAACAAGATACATGGACACTCTCGTTCCAGGGTGAGTGGCGCATGAATCAGACCCTAATGGGAGCGATATGGGTGAATTAAGTTTCGGTGCCGTGGCTATAGACAGTGCCTGGGCAGCGTGGGAGGGAGGGCAAATGGGGACGAAGCACTGCACGACTATGATAAAGTCCTCACCGGGCCCGACGTGCACCACATCCATTCCCCTAACGGGACCGGCGGCTGCTGGCACACAACCCAGCCCTCCCCCTTGAACAAAGACGCCATCTCTCACTGTCAGGAGGAGACAGGAAAGCAAAAGCAAGAGGCAGTGAAAGACAGAGCTAGGCGTCTCGGTGTAATTAAGGCACGCCAGCATATTCTTTTGCAATGAAGGTTGGGATTATTTCAGCAGTGACCCACACGGAAGGTTAATTCAAAGAGCGTCTGTTTGCTCAACAAGGGGGGCCCCCAGTTGTCTCTTGCTTCCCTCCTCTAGTAGCACCACCCAGAGAAGTCCTCTGAGCTCCACACTGGAGGCTGTCGGAGCAGGTGGAGAAGTCTGGGGAATCACTCGGTGGAAGTAAACAACACCATTAGAAGCAAGCATTGCAGTCTGGCCAATTAGCAGGGATCACCTGAGAGACTGATTGTGGGTGCGTCTGTGTGTGTGTGTGTGTGTGTGCATGTGTGTGAAGGGGGGGGGGTGTTTGTTAGTGTCCATCCATCTGTCTCACACAAGCCAGGACGTCAGTTTTAGTTCATCTTCCTGAGATGATCTTTTTAAATTATGATTTAAACAAAAAAAAATGGGTCATCCTGCATCCCTTTTTCTTCCGTGCTTGGTAGAGTTGGTTCATTTTTCTTTCTGTGCTTCTGCCTAGAAGGTGTCTGTTTAGGAATGGTGATGAATCTCAAGCCTTTTCTCATACCTGCTGTTATTTCAGCCTGGTCATATTGAAAAAGCATGTTGCAGCAAGTGGTTATCCAATGCCAGGAGTCCTGTTTGTCCTGAAAAATCTCATCAGTAAGATGGTGATAGACATGAAACCAGGTGGCTCCGCTGGTTCGACCACCTGTTCCATTAACACCTTTCATAGGTGTGCCACCAAGGGGCTTGATTTGGCTGAAGGGGTTACGGTGTGTCCAGATACAAACCTTGACAGCAAGCACACCCTTAAGGCTTTCTACTGATGCAGTACTAAAGGGTGAGGAATTTGAAACGTGCACGCATTTGAACTGGGGCATCTCGGAGCAGGGTAAGCCCAAGAACCAGGCCACAGAGAGCCATCACAGGGCGAAGACAGCCCATGTCCTCATCCAGGGAGTTCTGTCTATCCCACGAAGCCAAGTTTGACAAGATAATGAATCACCCTGCATGCACATTCCGCTCTGCAGTTTTTCACATTTCACAGCCCAGTAACTCTCAGAACAGTGGCAGTGGGGTCGTAGAAAGCAAGTGTTAGAGCATCCAGTACCATTAAAAATACATTCAAATGGATTTTGGCTGTGCTCCTGTGTTTCTCATGCTGTCATACACCCCTCCACCCACTCTTGTTCTCTTCTGCCCACCTCCCTTTCTTTCTGTCCCCTGTTTTGCGACTTCTATAGGATGTCTCCCTAGTCATGTTTAGTTTGATCCAGCTGAAGGTGGCTCTTTTCTTTTCGTCTGTAACAAGCAAATAGCACTGATACATTGAGTTTATGACAGAGCATCCATTGAGGGCACAGAGAATGCCCAAATCCAATCTTAACTGCCCCCAGCTCCTTATGAGTCTGAGAAAGCTCTAATGTTATGTCCAACAGAGCCACAGAGCTGGTGAGAAAGAACCTATCAAATATCCCACATTAGAAAATGGGAATATGTAAAGACTATAGACACCTTATATGATACATATGAGCTTCAGATCTCGGACAAAGAGACGCGTATGCTGTATGCCCGTGTATGACGTGCTTGTCCATGCCAGTATTCTTGCCAAGCTAATATTCTGTGGGACCACCACGCTGTCAGCCCTCAGACCAGTTCGACCGGTCCATGCTTTGAAGTGATAACAGTGTTCTGTGTGCGTTGACACTCAGGCATGCGGGGAAACGTGAGGCAGAGATCATGTTTCAACTTTCAGCCTGATAAATCAGCTGTCACGAAACCGTTTCATCCAGTTAGTGCAGGCAGACAGGCCTGACTGGCCTCTCACATCCACTCCAGCAGCTCAGACTGACCCCAGTGTCTCGAAAACACATGGGTCACAGGATGTGGGTCATGGGTCGCGGACACTGCACTGGTGTCTTTTTTTGTTGTTATTTTTGCAATAGGCAAAAATGATATGAATGTCCTGTCTGGTAACAGAACTTTGGGTTGAACGGGTTACCATGAATCAGCATGAGCCAGACAGCGTTGAGTCACCCACTGGGATTTAACAGCATGATGTCATAAAGCCAAGCCATTGTACCAAGCATTTCCTGGATTTGCTCTCTGCCATACAACAGAAAGAACAAAAATCAACACAGCCTGGTTGGTGCTGTGGTTCCCGTAGACATCCATGTTCCTTTCCCTGCTTCTCCTCAGGTGTCTGAGAACTCAGCTGCTCACTACAATACAGTATACAATAAGATCCCAGCTGAAGTAAAGCAACACTCTCAATCTCTCTCTCTCTCTCTCTCTCTCTCTCTAAGACCCAACCAGACTCCATCAGTCCAACCCCAGGCAGCTGACAGTAATTAGACTCTGGCATGAGGCAGCAGTCTCTTTCATGAACAGGGCTGAAACAGATCTTCTTTGAAGTGGGGCAACTTTGCTTGCACACTCGTGTTGTTTTTTGAACAAGCATGTTGCTCGCATACTCTACTTTTTTGCACAAGCATGCAATTTGTGACAACACGAAAAGATCTCGGACTTGCAAAAGACATTTAGTAAACAGCCAGTAACACCAAACCAACAAAAAAAAACTCCAAAAAAAAGCGTGACCATCTTCAGATTGAATTAAGCGCGGAAAAATCCATGAAGTTAAAGAGAAACAGCACAGATTGTACTCGGTCACGATTCCTACCGTGTGAAATTACCTCCGCAGTCCGCATTTGAAGGGGCACCGAGACCTCACCGGCACACGTTGATTGAAAGCTGTTTAGCAAACAAAAGTTGCCATGAAATTCTGGCAGTTCCTCTATAATTTTTTCTCCCTGCTTCATGTAGATCAAAGTAGATGTCTGTGTCCCGTCTCTAAGTTGTCTTATTATTGAGATTTTTATTTTTTTTTAAACTGAGATGATAATTAGCATTTCCAATGCAGAGTTGATGGGGGGAAAAAAAAAACAACCATTAAGAGAGTTGTTTGTGAGCTAGAATTGGCATATAAATTGGAATAAATTTTATGGGATCAGTAATAATCTAATATTAAGGTGAATGAAGGATTTGGTACTGTTCTTAATCCTTTAATGTAAAAATAGCACAGTGTTTCTCTGACAAAAGCGTAGCCTTCATTGGTTTGTCTGAAGGTAAAATGCTTCCATATAAAGCCACAAGAGCGAGGAAAACTATGGCCTGACTCACAAGGCAAATGAGTGACTGTCTGCAGTGTTACGTACTGTATATTATAGGACTGTGGCAAAGACCGATAAACAGATTGTAAATTGGCTGGACGTGCGGTATGAATTCACAAGCGTACATTTAAAGGGTTGGTGCATCTTTACTCGTTTGACTGACAGCTGCGATAATCCGTAAGTTCGCAGAAGATACCGGTGAGGTCTTTTATCATTTACAGTTTGCCTTGACGTGTGTAGTTGCATAAGGTGTGGGGTTTAAATACAGCTTTTTCCGAAGGTTTTGATATCCTCCATGGCAGGAATTTCACCCGGCTGCGTGAGCGCTCCGTGCCAGAGACACTTATCTTTTGCCTTCCGGTGAATACAAAGAACAGAGTCCTTCAGCAAGCACTAACGACACCTACCTTCATCCTCCTGACTCCAACCTCCTTCTGCCGTGGAGAAGTACTGACCACCTAATTATCCCCCTTGCCTATTGGAGCACTGATGGAAGCAGCCATGTTGTCACGAGATCAAGAGATTTTCAGGATCTGCATCTGAAATAGGGGCGTTTGGTTGAGAGGTGAGGTGGGGGGTGAGTGGCCACTTCTCCGACTGCTTTTCGAGTGTCTTTTAACCCACACGGAGGAGGAGCGGTGAAGGGACGGAGTGCGGGGGGAAAAAAAAGGAGACCGAGTAGGGAACGCATCTTTATGCATGAGGCCTAGCGTCCCCTCAGCCTGATGGAGAGGCAGCTTAGCCACTCAAGTGTTTGATTAACAGCCAGTAAGGAACCAGCCATTGTTCTCTAAGTACACATACTGTTTAACACACAGAAACAAATGCACTCAGGATGACTGACAGCATGATGGCAATATTTTGTCTCAATTTAAAAGATGACACAGTTCAAGCTGATTCGAACCAAGCTAACTCATCCAGGTATTCCAGCCCAGCGTGTTTTTGCATAGACTGGGAGCGAGACGGCGATGAATAATATATAACGATATTTTTGGTATTCCTAACCAGTTATAAGTAGCACGGCAGAATGTCAAAACAGGCGAAGAAAGAGGGAGTGAAGAAAGAGAGGGAGAGAGGGGAGTCATGTGAAGAAGTGAAGGGCATCTCAGCATGGAGGAGAGAGCTTATGTTTATTCAACTGCTTCTGTACATGGGAGGGGTAGAAGAGCCTCCCACACTGTTCCCCGTTTCACTCTCTGGTCGAGCTGCTGGAAATTCCCTCCTCACATCCCGCTCTTTTAAAGCCATCTCCCAGACACAAATATGCCGAGAGAGAACGCAGGGCTGCTTTCACATTCGCTCCTGCTCGTTTTTCCATAGAAGGGGGTGTGACTTATCAACCAGCTTGCAAATTGCGCCATGAAAGGGAGAACTTTCACTTTTGTTAGTGATACGCCTTGCTTCCAGTGCACCAAAAAAAAAAACGATATCTTTGACTCACTTAAACAAAAGCTTCTTTCTAAATCAAGATATTCCTGAGAGAGAGGAGGAACACAAAACATGGTTAACTGAGTGCGACCTTGAAAAGAGAAGGCCTGGAGGCTTTGTGTGTGTGTGTGTGTGTGTGTGTGTGTGTGTGTGTGTGTGTGCACACACCAGGGCAGGGAAGCAGATGTGTTTGTTTTGGTAGCAGTGAGGTACAGCGATGAGGCATCAGACACAACACTGGCTGTACGTTTAAACACAAACACTCGGGGACAACAGGTACTTTCCATCAAGGAGAAAATTACCGACAGGGTTTCTTCTGTGTCCTGAAATAGGCGCTGAAAGTGAAAGAAAAACCAAACCGCAGAACTGAATATGAAACCTGGATGCATGGCTTGGAAATTAAACACACCTCGAGGGTATTTGTCGATTCGAAAAACAAGCGGGAATCGTTTTGATGAAGAATGATATGAAACCGTAGTGCTACTTTTCTGACATTCTGTTCCTCCAGTTTTAAAGAGCTCCAGTGTGACGATTTGCTTTTTACCGGTGCATGTGTGTGGTGGATATTTGCATATGTTCTGTGTCAGTGTGTCCAGTGACTACACGATCTGGCTGCTGTCCAGACTCCCATTGTGTTGCTCGTGGCTTGCTCAATTCCACTGATTCCTTTCTCTCACTTATTCCAAGCTGCTGCTGTAGGCAAGGTTGGCATGCATTGCCCCATGCAGAGCTTCCTGCCTAACTATAACATGTCTGCTCACTAAAGAGATGGAGAGAAAATAAAAAGGGCAGATGCCCCCTTGGCACTCAGTCCTGCCACTCTCTAGTGGAGCGGAGTGATGTACGCTCGATCCTCTCTGCTTTCATGAGCAGAAAATGCCCTATAGAGATTACAAATACAGCGTGCCGGAGAGATGACTTTCGGCATGGGACTTCCCCATTCACGTAAACTCAGCAGACCTGAAGACACCACTGCCACAAATTTCACATGTGGTTTCACTGGTAAGATTGAGGCAGTAAAAGGTTCTGCATTGCCTGTAATGCTTTCTAGTATTCAGGAAACCAAACCTATACACAGGTCCTTCGACTATAAACGAATACACCTCTGCTTCTTTTAGCGCTGCTGTGCCTGCAGCTCCAGGTGCTGACCACACGGTTGCTACGCTGGGGCTATTTTTTTTTTTTTTTTTTTTTAAATATTCCAATTCTCATGCCAGGTGGCATAGTGCATGCCCAATATTGTCCAGGCTTTGGATTCACCAGCGCTACTGTCTTCCCTCGGAGTGTCTGCAGGCTGCTCTGCTGTGAGATCCACCTGTTCTTCTCTGCTGGCATGATGAATTTTTTTTTTTTTTTCTTTCCAGTGAAAAAAAAAAAAAAAAAAGACAAACGAGGGGCTCTGTATCCTCCACCGTGACCTCACATTCAGATTAAAGAGCAGCCACATGCCGGCAGATTTGACATTAACATCCCCCAGACAGGCTATAAAAATACGCAGTACAAAAAGTAAAAGAAGGGTACTTAAGCAGAACCATAAAAATTGATGAAAAGCCCTTTAGTTTCTCTCCTATGTAACAAATTGAAAGTTCTTTTCATGCTTAATAAGATCACAAAAGATATTTAGATATATAAATAATTAAGGAGAGCCAAATGTTTGGGTTGCGGAGCTGCAGGCTGTACTAGTAACGCCCCCAACCATTTATAATTCTCCTATGATGTCAGCTCAACAGCATCGATTCTCCTGAAGATTCTGAAGCAATAAGGGGTTTTTGGGTGTGGGGGGGGGGGGGACGTATGCTCTACTCAGCCATTAGGGCTTGTGTACGGCACCGTTAAGTGGGTCACACGCAGAGTGTTGTCGACCTTGGGAATTCGTCCTTCTCGTCAAGGCGTTCAGCCTCTCTTGTTTTGCACAGCCACACCAAGACCTATTTTTCAAGGAAGGGAGGGAGAAAAAAAAAAAAAGCAGCCCATTCAAATGGTTGTCACATTTACATGCAAGAAGGTTGATAGAAGCTGATTTGGGATTCATTTGCAAGAGCGTTTGTGGCGCGTTAGTGAGATTCTTTTAGCACTGTCTACTTCAGTCACCTGGCTGGGAGATGTATGATGATGTTCACACCATCTGGTGGAATCGCTTTAGAAACAGGACGGAGAGGTAATTATGATCTGGATGGTACAGCCGGCGCATTGGTGGCAGGGCATGGAGTGCAAAGTCTGTCTCCTCTAAAAGAGAGCCTGCGCCAGTGTGTAGCTATGTGGGTCGCCAGCTATTTTAATCTGCGATGTTGCCGGGAATACCTGAGGGATTGGCCAGGCTCTGTCGGAATGGGGGCTGACAGTGTGCGAGTGCCAGAGAGAGAGTGTGTGTGTGTGTGTGTGTGTGTGTGAGTGTGTGTGTGTGAAATAGAGAGACTGCTGCGCGTTGATGGACCAGTATCGAGCACTCTTCCCTCTGTCAGATGAGCAAGTAGTGTGTGCTTTTAGGCACAGAGTGCTGCTCTGAGCAAGCCCTAACTGACTTTGTCCCTTTACTTTACAGAAGACACACACATGTATCCCGTCCGAACGCTCTCTCTCTCTCTCTCTCTCTCTCTCTCTCTCTCTCTCTCTGTGTCTCTCGCTGTGTGTCTCTCTCTCTGGCTTTTTACAGTCAGGTCAACAGCTTAATTCTTCATGGGGAGTGTGAGTGACTCATCTTCAGTATTGAGAATGAGATCACCAAATATCTCAAAGTGCTAAGTGTTGCCCTGCACTTCCACAGTCCCGTCCGCACTATAGATTCCTGTAAAAGTGATGAAGTAGTTCCTCTGACTAGTTCTTATTTTGACTAGTCTTCCCAGCAACCATGCTGTCATCACAGGCTTTGTGAGCTTGTGGTAGACCAATGAAGCCATGCAGGAGGGAATAAGGAGTTTAATGAGGGAGTGCAGCATGTCCGCAAACGTGCCCCCCCCCCCCCCCCCCCCCCCCCCCCCCCCCC
>JAOVYU010000060.1:11728213-11739889 GCA_025674565.1 Synodontis membranacea | reverse complement strand
TATATATATTTAAAAAGATGCTGAAATCCCCTTTGTGAGACAGCGGTTGTGATGGAGCAAGTCTTTCATTTAAAGGGCTTTCTTTGATTGTGGGAATGAATCGCAACAAGATCAAAAGCAATCGCTCAGGCCACTCAGCGCTGTACCAAGCTGACGTATGTTGACTTTTCACATAAGTGCCTTTCAATTTATTTGTCCATTAACCATTTTATTGGGACACTTTTTCATGCTTTTGTTGGGTCTTTTGTTAAGAAACCGGCTGTTCGGAACGCCAGTTCATTGGTTTTATGGCCACTTTTCAATAGGGCAACCAAAAGCGCGCACACCCTTACCAAAATAAATAGGCTCATACAGTTAGTCAAACACACACACACAGTAAATCACAATGTGCTGTCTGCTTCATGGTGTAACTGTATCCTCTAAATGTCAGGATTCCTGGGGCTTGGAACCAGGGGGATGGGCAGATGACAGTGAATGGAGTGAGGAAGCTCAGGTCCCAGGCCATGTGTGTGTGTGTGTGTGTGTGTGTTTGTGTGTGTGTGATTTCTTGGACCACCACAGGAATATCCATCACTACAGTCTGAACAGGCCAAATGTGGCCTGTCCTGGACAGCCCTGGCCTCTGGGTCCTACCATCCAGCCAAAAAGCCAAACAGATCCATGAAATCCTATCCACAAGAGCGTGGACCTCAGATTACTGCGATGTTCATCCCGTGGTGATGACGGTTTAAATCTCATTGGGACAGATAGGATCTACCTCTGACAGAATGTGCGTGGCTGACTAGCTTCCTCTCTCTCTCTCTCTCTCTCTCTCTCTCTCTCTCTCTCTCCAACCAGAGGGGTGGTCTAGTCATGGACATGCAAGAGAGATTCAAACCGCTTTCCGCAATTGATGATAAGCGTCTGTCACTTGGCACAATGGCTTTCCCAGGGTTCCTCAGTAATTGTCATGTCGTTACAGAGCTAATGGTGCAGCAGCCGCCACAGGCTCCTCAGCCCAAATATATACCACGTAGGTATGTATATATCACTCCGAATCAAATAAATGGAAGACGCAAACAGGGGCAAAAGCGTTCCTTAAACGAATCAAGGACAGAGTCCCAATTTTACAGGAGACTGGTTACGATCAGCGGAATGTATGGGTGATAATAGCTGTAGTGGATAGACAGGAACCATGGGTTATTGTTCCGGGCACTGCAGGGGACAGCGAGGATGGCATATCGTAGACAGATTTCATCAACCCGGCTCATTGAAAACGACACCATCTCTGTGCAGAATCACAGCGAGAGCAGGATAGCAACTCGCCCCTCCCTTCCACTTCAGCCTCCACAGAGCGCACAAAAAAAAAAAACAAAACGAAAGGCTTTTTTTTTTTGTTGTTTTTTTTTTTTTTTATTCTAATGGCAATAAAAATCAAGGGGTAGTTTTTAGTTACCGTTCCATTTTACTCACACAAACACGTACGTGATGCAAGAGTACACACACTTGGGCTTCCCATCAGCAAATTAGCTGAATAAAGAGCCTCTCTTCGCCGGGTCGTTTGAGTGGCTAATTAGTCATCAACGCATGCTGTGGAGAGAGAGAGAGAGAGAGAGAGAGAGAGAGAGAGATCAGTGTTTCATCACGAGGTAGAGCTTCAAACAGCATCTGATGAAAGCCAAATCACTTTAATTAAAACCTATTTGTATTTAGGGAAAAAATATAGTTTCAATCCAAGGATACAGGGAGCAGGGGAGGGGGAGAAGAGTTTTCGTAGATGCAGGCGGAGATGTAAAAGCATTAGTTTTAGATAATGTGCTGATTTTATTACTCGCAGGGAACGGAGACAGTGAGAGGAACCGACTCTGAGATTGGCCTTAATTTTCTCTTTGTGTCTAGTTTGGACCCGAGCCGCGTTAGCTAATAGCAGTTTGGCGGTGTTCTCCCCCTCTCTGTGTCTCTCTCTCGCCGTCTCTCTCTCTCTCTCTCTCTCTCTCTCTCGCCGTCTCTTTGTGTGATAACGCCTCTTAGCACCACATCTATTATTGATGTAGCTCAGTGCTGCAGGTGCAGCAGATAAAAGTATAACATTCTTATATTCACTTTAGCAGATATCAGGCTCAATTAACACTAACCCATGACTGCGTCTTCGGTACGAACACCGGGGAGTGAGGTCTAAGACGCGATGAGATGGGTATGATTAAGGGCACTAATATGAATACCTCAAGTCATATCAGTGTGCACTGTTTTAATTGTGATGCTTTACTACGTCTGAGGATATTGACCAGAAATTGTACAGTGAGCTCACGATGATCGGCTTTTAGCTTCAGATTCATAACGCGGCTCCGTTGTAGGGCTGCTCAGATAAATATGTAATATTACAGTGTTGTTGTTGTTTTTGTTTTTTTTTTTTCCCTACCCTTGCTTCATTTGTTTCTGGAAGCTATAACTGTTCTCTTCTCTCTGTGTTGCATGCTTGGAAGAAGAAAGAAAGAAAAAAAAATCTATGCCTGCAAACAAGCTCTATAAAAACCCTGGCAACTGAAATAATTCAAAATGCAAAACTTGGGTCTACCGCCGAGATCCTCACTCTGTTAAACACCTGGATAAAAGACCACTTATTTTCACTTCGCGTAGATAATTTACACACCTGCCGCATAGTCTGAAGCTCATACGACCCATCCCGAAGGTTTGGTTTCGCACTTTTTTAGAAAGGTTTGAAAGAAGTGTTGGCAGAGCGTGCAGATAAAAAGTTTATAACCTTTATTAATAATATATAGTGTTATGTATTAGTTTTATACCGCTTTATAGTGTTGGATATGGAGTGGTTTTATAGGAGTGATGGATATTACCGTCGAGGTGTCTTTGAGAAGTCAAAGTCTTTTTTTTTTTTAACCAGGTTTGATGGTCCACTACAAGCAAGAGTGTAAAGTCGTACTGAAACATATACATACTGCCAATATTTGACTATCCAAAGACATATAGGAGTAAACATTATATATATTCTAATAATTTGAGATGTGTTTATTTATGGTTTTTTTTGAGTGTAAGCCACAAGTATCAAAATTGAAATAGGAAAGTGCCTCACACATTTTAGTTTATATGTAAAATTATATGTAAATTTTCACTTTCTTAAATAACTGATGGTAAATATTGCCCTTTTTCACGATATATATGTATATTTTTTTATTAGATGCACTAGTATATTTATTTATTCGTTTATTTATTCATCAGCTTAGTGTAGTATAGTTATGGAAGTAGATGAGGATGTGCGAGTATAAGCTCAGGATGTATTCCTTTATGTTTCTGTAGATAAGATAACGGACCTGCTGCAGTCCTAATTTGTACTGATGACATGAAGGAATGAGCCAGAGGTTTTTTTTTTTTTTTTTTCTTCCCTTCCTCCCCGACGCTCGCCGACCCTGCTGCCAAAGTGCTTTTACTGTGACATGTGGAACGGAACGCTCTAATATCCAAACTAGTCAATGTGAATGAAGAATAATATTGTTAGACCGTTAGAAAAGAAACTGCTGAATAGGCAGTCAGTGAGCCATAGATTCTCTCTCTCTCTCTCTCTCTCTCTCTCTCTCTCTCATTCAATCTCTTTCGCTCTTGCTCAACTGAAGTATTTCTCACTTTAATGCATCCCCCTTCACAAGAGAAGGCTAAAGGTTTATTATCTTAAGCGAGGTTCTCGATTCTAGTGAAATACCACAAAGAGTGCAGATACGGAGGAAAACCATAACCTGCATGGGTAAATGCCTTCCCCTTGTGGTTAGCGAGTAATGAAAATTCCTGGGATGTTTTATTTCTCTCCCAGAGAGACATAGAGAGGGCAGAGCAGCCCAGCACCTGTGATCGATCACTCCAAACTACTTGTTTCTGCCGCAAGTGTGTTTGTTGACAACCCCACGGTAAAACGAAACCCACCAGCAGAAAGTAGTTTGCCAGGCAATGTGTTGATATGCCAGGAAGCTTGTGGGTGCTGATATCTAGTAAAACTATTATAGTATAGGGTCTTGCCCAAGGGCACAACAGTGGCAGTGCTGGAGCTGGACCCCGACCCTCTGATCAGTAACTCGGAGCCTTTACCGTTAAGCCACTACTGCCAAGTTTAGCTACAAATTCTGTTAAAATTAAGTAACTGTCAAAGCAGTCAAGGTATAGCCTATTAATGGTAAATTTCTGGTATATTTCTTACTTTAATGGGCTCGTTTTTAAATTGAGCTGTTTTCCCTTGTTAAATTGCTAGACTTCGGGGTGGCATTAGGATCCCTTGACTTCCCCTTAAAGAGCTGATTAAACAAGTGATTTATCAGGTAGTACAAGGCGATTAGTGTCATGCTGGAAAGTAACTAGAGTAATCTGTGTTTGACCTTACGTCCCTCTCCCCGTCTCTCTTTTTCCCAGACGTGTCTGGAGCTGGAGCGGTATCTGCAGACAGAGCCCAAGCGACTGTCCGACCTCTTTGACGAGGACCTGGACTGCCTGCTGACGCCAGGTTTCATGAAAGGGGACAGTGATGAGGACCTGCTGGATCCACTGCTTCCCAGTCTGTCAGACCAACCCAGTCCACCACCACTGCTTGTGTCTCTGCCCAAAAACCTTCATACTCCAGCCAGTGGAAAGACTGTTGAGGCAGGAGTGAAAGAGGGCAATGGGGGTGTCCACCCAGCACAGCTGAGCGCCGTCACCTCACTAACGCCACCCTCCTCACCTGAACTGGGCCGGCACCTGGTCAAGCCAACGCAGACCCTCACCGCCACGCCTGACGGCACGCTCACGCTCAAGTTGGTGGCAAAGAAAGTGGGGCTGGCCACCGCTAAATTGGTGGCGACGCAGTCATTGCCTTCACCACCGGCCCGGGGAGCACAGAGCGATGGAGAAGGAGGCTTGGGATCAGCAGGGATTGGTGACATCCCAGAGAACAAGAAGAGGGTCCATCGCTGCCAGTTCAATGGCTGCAGGAAGGTTTACACAAAGAGTTCCCACTTGAAGGCACACCAGAGGACACACACAGGTGAGATTCCATCAAGCCATCAAGGCATGTGTTGCTAATAAAGACTTGTTTGAGGGCCTCTTTTGAACAATGTTCCATTCTTCGCTTCAAAGCATCCAAGTAAAAAAAAAGGTCTACATTCTGCTACATCATAGCTTGGAGTGAGGTCTGTTCTGCAAGCACGGTCAGAATAAGGTAGTCATCCCCCAGCTCACTTTCAAACTAAAATAAGTTCAGCCACACCATTCAGAACCTGTCAGCACAGTCGGTAATTACAGGATGATTGATAGACTGGACTAAAATTTTGTATCTTTGCCAATTCAGCCACATCCACCTCTGCTTTGCTGCTGGTGCCCTCTCGCTGAACCCTGAGAGGGAGTTGCGCTCTACCGTGCCCTCAAGTCCTGCTGTGTTGATGGCCTTGCTGTGGCTAATCTCACTCCTAAGGCCGGCTGTTGACTCAGCGGGTTTCTGCAAGCGGTAGCAATGCTAATCACTGTACTAGCTCACCGGCAGTGTTCCTGACAGGGGACAAAAATAAAGCAAGAATGGGAAAGAGAAAGGAAAAATAAATAAGTCCAGAGACAGTCTGTTGTATGCCAGCATCCCAGTCATGTTCATTACATGCCGGATATAATTAGTTTAATCCTTTTCTTTTTCCGGTTATCATTTCAATAGGTTACTGGCACGGAGACGTTACGATTAGTGCAGGATTCAAGGGAAAGCCTACTTGGTGATAGAAAGGTCGGCCTTGGCTTTGAGACCATGTTTGCAAGGTTAATGGTGTGTATTCTGATCTTACAGTATTGAGGAAATGTGGGGTACAGTCTGACCACTGGCGCTGAAATGCAGCATAAGATGGATGTTGGGAGTGTGATCGATAAGTCCCGCTGCAGGAGACAGAAGTAAAAATGCACACTCTGTAATTGCCGAAATTTGATCCTCCGAGATCGTTGTAGCTGTTGACGGAAGAAATGTAATTAACTGTGGCGTGAATACCCAGGCTAGTGACGGGGGAGCAGCCGGGGGTAGTTGATTAGAAGACAGCAAGTTGCAAGGAAACCAAAGAAAGGCCATCAGTTTAGGGCTTCAGTATATGCCAGTCTAGCCAGAGCTCTGAGCTTCTCCAGCCTAAGGTCCAGCTTTAGCCCACTGCCTACCCCACTCTGTTCAGTACATTTGGGTTGCCAGGCAACTACATCCCACTCGACGAAAGCGAACAGTAATTGGCTGGTTCTGCGGCGGGTCCCTCCGATGCATGCTGCAACTGCTCAGCTCTCCCTCACTCTAACTTTACACACTCACTCTCACTTTCTCTCTCTCTCTCTCTCTCTCTCTGACCGGTTGCTAAGCGACTCCATCATGCATCTGTGCCTTCCCAAGTTATAATTGGCTGGTGTTGCGGTTGCCGTGGTTGCAGGTCCAAGCCTGCCTTGCTGCTGTCTGACAGAGAGAGAAGAAGGGGGGGAGAACAGTGGGGGATGTGACAGAAGGAGGGAGATGCATGTTTGTGAGTGTGTATGGATGGGGGTAGGGGTCTCTGGCCAATTACCCAGAGTGCAGTGTGAAACGTTTGGTGTCTCGCACCTGCGGCCCCAGCACTTTGCAAATCTCAGAGTAAGGGAGGGCTTCTCTGTGGTCCCACCCATCTGTGTAGATACGAGGGTACACGTCGGGGATATTATTCACCACCGATTTTATAAACTAGGAGCATTCAAGGACAGGCAAATCCAATAAAAGGAAAAAGCACAGGCATTTGGGTCTGCTATGTGTCTCAATCAAACTGACCAGAAAGAGACAACGCAGTCTGTTCAGCGCCATGGAAGTTTAGTGGAATTAATTTAAAATATGGTCTTCTCCATTCGTTGCCTGTAATTGTCAAAGAGAATTAAGGATGGCTGGGAAGAGGAAACTGTTGCAGGGGTTACATCACACGTCTGGACTGTGTCATCCTTTACGTTGTATTGCCTCATCACTGGCTTCCACATGACTAGCAAATCCAGGATATTCCCAGATTATACAAGTAGTCAGCGTTTTGTCTCGGCTTGCAGCCAGATTTGTGTGCCTAGACGTCCTCTGTGTGAACAGTAAGCAAGAATGTGCTTAATTTTCAATCCCATTTTACAGAGGAGCGGAAAAATAAGTCGTCCAATCAGTAATTCCTTCCTGACAGATCCTTGGTCATTCTCCATCTGCATTAGATGGCACTAGCCAGTGTCCTTAGGCATGAGTGCTACAGACCTCAGCCCTTCTTTTACGGTACCATCATTTGCAATCTGGTGAGCTGCACTCTGTAACCGAGCGGACCTAAATTTCACTTCGAACGACTCTTCCGTCTAGTTAGGAAGATTGGCGGACACGAGGAAGAGCAGTAACACTGGCAGCTGGCTGCCTGTGAGTACGATATTACTCCCCATTAAGCGTCATTAAGACCCCAATTATCCTTACCACCCCTGGATCCGAATCAGCACCGCTGACACCCCTCCATTTCCTCCTCCAAGCTAGGTGGCCTAGGGCCAGAGCCCCGTCTGCTCACCACGAACGCTCGCTCGAGGCTGGGGTAGAACCGTGACCACAGCAGACACCCCACCCATCACTTAAAGGCTGATAGATAAAAAAAAAAAAAAAAACTACAGCGTGTTGAACAATGGGGATCGCCTCCCCCATCTGCTTAACTTCATCTGAAATTCAGATCTCTCATCAGGGGGTGGAGCACAGTTAATGGAAGTGGTTTCATGTTTTGGAAACGTGACTCTGGATTATAAATTAATGTTGTCACAGTGAATGAGTTAATTTGCACAGCCCTATCTTTTTTTTTTCTTTTCTTTTTTTTTTTTCATGGAATTTGGCAAAAAGGGGAAAATTGCCTTTGATTTGGCTCATTGAGTGTTCCAGACATTTGGGCTACAGTAAGAGACGTGAACACTCAGCGCACAGAGAATGAAGAGACGAGAGGGAAGAGAGAAATCAGTGTTTAATATAACAAATAATTTTCATTTCCTGTTTAATGCAGCGTATCTGTCCTCTGTGCGCGTGTGTGTGTGTGTGTGTGTGTGTATGAATGCGCGAGTGCAAAAGGCTTGCTAATTTAGAGCGTGTCATGTGTCTGCAGGTGAGAAGCCGTACAAATGCTCCTGGGAAGGCTGTGCATGGCGCTTTGCCCGCAGCGACGAGCTGACTAGGCACTACCGCAAGCACACCGGCGCCAAGCCCTTCAAATGTAACCACTGCGACAGGTAAGACACACACTATGATCCACACACTCGGCTTGCTACTTAGAGACTGTGTGATTAGAAAGCTCCTTCCCAGACTTTCTCTCTGCAATCGAGCAGCAGGCACAGCACCTGTCTCTGTCTGTCTATCAACCTTGCTTTCTCGCAATCCCCTCATGCGCGCAAATAAAATTCCTTTCAGCTGGGAATCAGCAACACTAAACTGTCTTGCTCAGAAGTGTTGCCCTCCCTCTCTCTCTCTCTCTCTCTCTCTCTCTCCCCTTCCCTCCACAGGCCCCCGCAATCCTCTCTTTCTCTTCCTCTTTCTCTCTTGCTCGCTCCGAAATTCTCTCTGAAGCGCAGCAGCATTTGCTGTGTGCTGGGATAGATCGTTTGGCAGTTAGTTTAAGACTCCCATTCCCTCATGAGTACTTCATTCACAGTCCGGTCCTGTGATACTCATTACCAAATTACTGCTCTCTCCATCTCTCTTCCCATCTGCCCCCCCCCTTCCATCTCCCCACTGGTGCAGCATGTATCGACTCGAGAGGATAGAGGGAAAAATAAGGGGGGGGGGGTTCAATACACAAGTTATATAACAGCAATAAAAGGGACTTGGCACAGTACCGGAGGACTTGCACAGAGAACATTCCAATGGTTTTAGGAAGATGGACCTGGGCATGATTGACAACATGAAAACGGCAACATTAAATACCGCCTTATTAGTCCAAAGTCTTTCTTTGTTTGTTTTTTTTGTTTTTTTTTAAGGGATGAGCTATGCATGTTAGAGTTGGTGAAACAGCAGATGAATCAGTTCAGGGCTGTTATGTTTTTTTTTTTTTTTCTTCTCCCAGTAAGCTTTTCAGAGCATAATCATGCGAGAGACGAGCACCTACACACAAATAGTTCATTCAGACACACACACACACACACGCTAACACAGTACATCAAACATTGTCATTACATCCCACAGTCCTGTCAGAAATGAAAGCTCTCTTTGTCTGCATGTGATGTGACAGTGATGGGTTTGGGGAGGACTGATTGAGCGTGTGTGGATATGTGTGTGTGTGTGTGTGTGGATGTGTGTGTGTGTGTGAGTGACAAAGGGAGTGTGTGTTTCCAAAAAGGATAGGGGAGCGCAAGCAAGATTTCCATGCGCGCAGGGGTTGCTTTGAGTGATAGCCTGTCAGTCGACAATAGTAGGATGGTGTCACTCGGGCCGGCCGCCCGGCACAAATTACACGGCACGGCTGCGCACGCACACCGAGCCTGCTCCAGGTGGAGGCACAATTATACACGGCTCCCCAGCCTGCCGCCAGCATGGCACCAGGGCCCAGTCTCATGCCTTCAAAAGTCGTCCACCCAGACCTACTCACCAGCTCCATCTACTAATCTCTACTGGTTTCTGAAAGAAACTGCCAGTAGAGGCATCTCCAGTGTCTGGGTTTTGGAGATTAACTAGCCCGGTCGTTGATACAGAATTCTCTGATAAAGTTAGGACAGCGTTGAGCGTGGAAAAAGCAAGACAGGCCCGTTGGCACATGGATGTAGAATGCAGCACTGTAATTGACTCTGTCTGATGCCAAACCTTTGACAACAGCTGCTTCGGAGCTGGGAATGGAAGCTAAGACCGAGTCTGCCTCCTTCGCCTCTGTCAACCCTTGGGGATCTTTTTAAATTGGCCCCAATAGTTCGTAGTTCTTTGAATTGGACTTAGTATTAACCCATGCAGAACCTTGCTGTAGAGTCAGCTAATTTGGTCGGAGTGGATACCATTTGGTACCTTTGCTAACGGACACATCCAAAGTCGTAATAAAAGGAAGCGCAGGGTTTGTTCATTTTAACTGCCAAGATGGAGGTTTACTTTAAGAGAACAGAGAAATCTATGGATGCGCCAGTACAGATGCTGGTATTTGGTATTGGTCTGATGCCATGCTCGTTTACATCCATCATCTGTGCCACTTATTCATCAGGGTCACTAAGAAGCTGGAGCTTGAGGACTAACACAGTTCACATGTTCAGGGCGAACATGCAAACTCCACGCAGGAGGGCCTCAGTCAGCCAGCAGGTTCGAACCCAGAACCTTCTTGTTGTGAGGCAACAGTGCTAAATACTGCCCCGCTAACAACCACTCCAATACCATGTGATGCTATGAGAGGTAGTGTGTGTTTTCACGCTAATGAGAAATGACATGAAATTAATGAGATTAATGATGGCAATCAAAGCAAAACAGACTGCTAACTGCCCCGTGCGAGGAGCAACTACAACACTTCCCTGCTATACGAGTAACGCGGCATGAGGGCTTCATTGGTAGCAGCGCACAGTTTTAACCAACACTGGAGTCAATGTCTAGAAACTACTTTAGAAGAAATAAAATAACAGTAAATATAACAGTTCCAGTATATTGTTCTTGATGTTCAGGCACTAACGTGTCTGGGATTCTGACGCAGTGAAAACAATGAACTTTTGCTGAAGTGGAACAAAAGCCGCTCTCCTCTGCAACGCTACACAATCCAGGGTGACTAATGCATATGCAACGAACGAGCGTACTAGCCTAGGTGCATGAACATGAACATGTGCAGTTTTTATGACCACTACTAAAACCGAGTATACATAAACAGACAAATAAAATTGGACCGATTAACACTAAGCAGGTGAATCGACGTGATATTTGCGCGGACTGAATAAACCCGCACTCGTACTCGTGTCTCAGTCTGGAAAGTGGTTATCGATGCATCCCTAATACCACCTCTCCTAGCCGTACCCCAGTGAGTTGAGTTAGAAGTTAATTTATCCTAAATAGAATAGCCTCTCGCGTGCTTTAATGTGTGAAAAGCGCTGTGTGGCCAAACAGCTGCTTCTCTCTGTCCTCTCCGTGCGCCATCCTGTTCTGCCTCCTTGAGGGACTTCATCCGTGTGTGTGTCAAGATGATCCCACATTACCATCACAATGGACAGTGGAGAGCAGCCGTGGAAAGTTTAACAGCTAATACAGTCAGCTAACACACACACATACTGTTACTGTGTCTCTCGCACACACACACGCACACACACACACGGCTCATCATTAATCCTGCCTAATCAAGTCCAGCCCTCCTGTTGGGTGTGGAGTGGGACCGAGTGAGGGTGAGGAGAGGGGGCTTATGGGTGTGCCAGCTGGTGTGGCGGCCAGTGTCACAGGGCCATCTGTCCAGCAGCCCTTAACACACACACACTCGTACACACACACACCTCGGTTCAGTCAACCTTTGATTTCTCATAGCAGAGGCATTAATGCACGATATGGAGAAGAAAAAAAAAAAAGCCCAGGGTTTGTTGTTATTCAAAAGAGAAAAAAGCTCAGGGATGACATGCATATTACAGACAAAACGCCAACATTGCTAACTATATCCCAAAGCTCACAGGGACCGCTTAGCATCATCTGATTTGCATTATGCCAATTCTACTACTACTACTACTACTGGATTTCCTTTTTTATATATATAT
>JAOVYU010000060.1:11714102-11728113 GCA_025674565.1 Synodontis membranacea | reverse complement strand
TCCTTTTTTATATATATATATATATATATATATATTTTATTTTTTTTATTTTTTTTTAAGGAAATGATTTTTTTTTTTTTTCACTAATCATAACTGTCCAGCTGTGCATCTTTCTCCCCACCACCCTTGCTCTGTCTGTTCTGGATGGAGAAGCACACTGTGGCGCACTAATGATTTATAATGCATACAGCCAAAGGCAAATTCCAATTTTAATTCTTCGTTTAAATCCCACACGTTTTTATTATTATTATTATTATTATTATTATTATTATTTCCATCTGAGATTCATCATTGTATACAAATGTTACATGGTAATCCTTGAAGTTTAAGGTATGTCAAATATCTAAGGAATCTTCCCCTGTAGTAGTAATTACCAGTGAGCTTAATCTAGTATGACTTAAAAAGAAAAAAAAAACCCAGGGCTCAGGCCAAAACCAACCATGACGATTCACGTGCTATAGAACTAACGTGCCGACGCAGTTTTATGGAGTAGTTTCAGCGCCAGCGTTGACATTAATCCTCCCATAAAACTCCAGCTAGCCTGGATTTTCTCCTACGTACATTCCAAAAAATGTATGTATTCAGTTTCTTTAACCAAGAACAGCAGAGGCGCAGCATGTATCGGTAAGCTGGCAAGCTTTCGATTTGAGACGATCTGTCATTAACTTAAGGAGAAGAATCTAGCGCTTAAATATTCTTTCTTTCTTTCTTTTTTTTTCTTCCCGAAAGCCAAATGTTGTTTTCTTTCTGCTCCGAAAGACTCCATCTGCAAAGCCTGGGCTGACTGTCATATGGTCCCCCCCCCATCACTATGAGACCCCAGCCCGATTCATCAAATGCTCTTACGCTAAGCTAGCATTTCACGATTAGCTAACATTGTTTCATTCTCTCTCTCTCTCTCGCTCTCGCTCTCTTCTTTTCTCTCTGCAGGTGTTTCTCCAGGTCTGACCATTTGGCTCTGCACATGAAGAGGCACATCTGAGGAGAGAAGGGGAACTGAGAGTGAAGGAGAGGGTGGGGGGAGAGAGAGAGAGAAGGGGATGAGGGAAAGAATGTCTAAGGAGAAGAAGTGTTGTGCCCCGTCTGGAGATGAAGACTCCTGTGGAGACCTCAAAAACCAAGCCTGAAGGAAACGGAGGCTAAGGCAAAGAATACACGAGGCAACGAGATCACGAGAGCAGAGCTTGCTGGATGCTTCACTTCTTGACAGTTTTCAAGAATATATATATATATAATCATGCCATTTTTCTCATTTAAAAAAAAAAAAACAAAAAACAAAAAAAATCAGTTACTTAGCTCAAGCCTAATAGCTTGGGAATCAGACACTGCCAAAAGATAGCTGTTTTTCCACACTATTGCTCTTCTTTGTACAGTTAAATCATAAGACCTGCGAACACTGCATTGCTCACAAACACATCACATTTAATCAGAAAGCAACACTTCAGCTCTAGAAATGTACTTGTGCTCTGATTTACACACACAGCACCTTCTGCGAGAAAAGAAAAGAAAGAAACAAAAAAAAACAAAACAAACAGAATTCCTTTTTCTTCCGTCTGCACCAAGGACTCATGATAAAAAAACCGAACTGCGGTTCACGCCATGTACAGCAAGCTGCCACTTTGGAGGACGACGTTGCCAAGCATTCTGGACAGTGACCAAGGGAACTAGTGGCCAAAAGCAAGTCCCTGGAAGGAGCCCCTGCGCTGACCTCCTCTGCTCTTCGCTTCAGAGCGTGCTCCTCTCTTCACGCCTGTCACCTCGCAGGCATCTGAAACAATGCGCAGCGACACTTTCTTGCCTTTGTTGTTTTTTTCTTGTTTTGTTTTGTTTTTTTCTTCTTCTTAAAAGACAGTGTTACAAAACAGAAGATTGTTTTTGAACAGAGATGTCTTAAAACTCATAAAAGAAAAAAAGAACTTTTGTTTTTGCATACACGAGCGTGAATGTGCACATACGGGCACAGGGCCTGGGGGATGTCGGATACAGCAAGTGCGTGTGAAAGGTTCAGTTCAGTGGGGCCTTTCTTAGCACTGACTGTAAGGAGTTTTGAGAACGCAAGGAAGACTATACAAACCCCTAAAGGATCTGGGCCACTGACTCATTAAGCCGAGGCCCTTTGGTTTTCATTTCACTCCGTTCTGATTTGATGCGGGCCGTCGCGCAAACCTGGCGTCAGCACGGACACTCGTGCGATGCTCATTAACACTGGAAATGTTCGCTGGCTTCATGCTGAGACGGGATCCCATATTAGAGCTCAAACCCCGTGCGGAGGAAAAGGGAGACCCGTCTCCAGCTGAAGAGGACAGAGGAAAGCAGGCAGGTCACGCGAGTCTCGGACCAGAGACGCCTGCTGGCATCAGGATCCGAAATGACTAAAAAAAATAAAACGAAGAACATGAAAAGGAACCCAGTGGCATCGCGCCAGACGAACTTTGCCTGCCTGTTTCGTATCCATTGTCTGCACTGACTTTTTTTCAACGTTCTCTGTGCTTTTTTCATACAGACAAAAAAAAAGGAAAGAAAAAAAAAACAAAAAAATAAATAAATAAATAAAACTGTGATGAGGAAAAAAAAAATTTAATCTCTCTCACATAGACACGCGCACGCAGCAACAACAACAACAACACAGAATGGTTTTTTTAGCTCGTGGCTCTTTTTCGGAGATAAAGCTGAAAATAATCAAGGAAAAAAAATAATTATCGTGTTAATGAATGAATTAGAAACAAAACACTGCATGGCAGCCTCTCAAACATACACACTTACGCATACAGATTGCTTCCCGGATTTTTTTATTTTATTTTATTTTTTTTTAACCCCCTCCTCCCTTTTTTGTTTTTTTTGTTTTATTTCAATATCTTCAAAGTAGGGTTTTTATCCATTGTTGTTTTTGGAGTAGGATTTCTTTCTGCCTGAAGTCAAGCTTTGAAGTCAGATGATGAGAGCTCATTCACATGTTCTAGCTATTATGCTGAACTAGGCCTAGGATGAGCTCGAGCATAACAATCAGCTTCTAAATAATTGTGAATGAGGTTACAATCATTGTTCCCAAGGTTGCAAAGTCGAGCAGGATGTTGGCCCGCTGAACCCTCTAGTTGGGGGGGGGGGGGGAATCAAAGCCATCGTCGTAAACATTGTGCCGTGACGTTAAGGTCTTCAAGGGAACTTCACAACCAGACTGATACCAAAAAAAAAAAAATGGCGCACAACTGCTAAACACCGCTCTCAAAACAAATCCTGCTCCTTCTTCACTAATACACACAAACACAAGGACATAACAGTCTGCTCAGTCCTGCTTGAATTATTATTACTTTATTTTTTTTTTTCCCCCCATACTCAAGGTTTTTGTTTAACGCTCAAGGTTCTTCTTGGTTTGACTTCATGGGTTGAGATGCGAAGGATGCCAAAATCAGTCGAGGATCAAGACTATTTGACCTCTCCAACACTTTATGTACGATAAGTTTGGGGCTTTTGCGTCTCTTTCTCCTCTAGACGCGGCATCTGTACAGCGATGCAAGCAAAGCAGAACACATTCCATGGTGAACGTCGGTATAGAGTCATATTAGCATTGTGAGTAACCCTAGTCGTAGGTCATCAAGGTCTCTGCTCTGCGTCGACTGCGTCAGCCACAAAACGATGGGATCAAATTCAGATGGTTCTGATGCACGTACTTATAAAAGATACGACCAAACCCGCGTCTCGGAGTAGTCATAGAAACCAGCATGATTTCATCCAGCTCTCATGACGTTCCCATGACACAAAGTGAGGATTTACCTGTTACGTAACGAGAATCAGAAAACGCGTTACACTTCTTTCTGTCCAAGAACGGCAAAAAAAAAACAAAAAAAAAAAACATTTTAGTCACTTCCATTATTCCAACCTGTAAATTGCCATTGTAAATGCAAGACTGACAGTTGAAGAACTATTTTTTTGCGTAGAAATATTATAAAGTTCAAGAACCTACCAAATGATTATGAAAAATAAAGCCCCGTCCATTAAAATAGCAATCAGCACGCTCTAGACATTGCCTGCGCTCTTTGAGTTTGGATCACGCCGTTTTTTTCCCTACCCCCTGCCCCCTTTTTCCTCTCTCCACACTCCAAACGACAGCAGTGATCAATGCACAATCAAATACAGCAGGAACATCAAATGCACACTTTGCCCAAAGAATTATGCGTCTGCAAGAAAAACTGCTGAGTGTTTAAAGAAAAAAAAAAAAAAACAATGCGAGCGAGAGAACGAGGATTTTTAATATTTTACCCTCATTATTACCACTTATCAGATGGGGTCCCCTAACCTCCACCCTAAAGCAGGTTTTTTTTAATTATTATTATTTTCTTGTTTTATTTTTATTTATTTATTTTTCCCCCCTCCCCTGAGCATCAGTGTGTGGCCATTGTCATGGTCTTGGGTATGTGTGCTTGTAATATAGTCATTTAGTGGTTTTTCTCTTTCTTTTTTCTCTCTCCAAGTAGCAGTGCAGTAACAGCGAGATAGTCGCCTTGGTTTTAGTACAGTACATATTATACAGTGGAGTTTACTGTTTCTTAACAATGTCTACGGTCAAAGGAGTCTTCGGGAACATGAGAAATGCCTGTTGCAGTATAATCCCAATGGGGCAAAAATCTGGAAGGGGTGGAGTGCTTGGACATTTGTTATTATTGGCTGTATGGAGGTAACGACAGGTGTTTTCCTTTCGCTTCCAAAGCTTGATTATTTGGCCTAAAAACCCGCTACAAAATTTTGCTTACAGGGTATTTTTAATAGTTTAATTATCTAAGGCAGGAGTTCTGAGACTCCTCGCAACCCGGGGGAAAAACTAACTATTGAGCTATACAAATATTGGGCTGATTATTTAAATGCATCCTGTATCGAGGTGGGAGTCGAAATCTTATCTGCAGCAACAGATAACGTGGCTTGGCAGCCAATCATTCAGAGAAACAGCAGCGGCAACGTCCCAAATAAACCGTCCAGACGACGGACAGTATTGGTGTAAAGGGTCTGATGTGCAAAACGACGAAATAAACGATAGAGCATAACCATCAACGTTTTTTTTGTATCATCGTATCACACATCCACCAGTGTAACTGAACAATAATAATAATAATCATCATCACAGACCCCCTGGCTGTTCTTCTCGGACGCCACTTTGAAAACCCCTGATCTCAGGAACCTTCCAGCCAAATAATCACCCTTCCCTTGTATTTTGGCTTAAATATGGTATTTGTGTAACAAGATAAACCTGAAGCAGAGGGATTTTATGACCAGGCAAATGGTTCCGCTTGACTCCGGCACCTGTTACAGATTGTAGTTGTTGCAGTTCTTAGTTTAAAACATAAGCATAATTTCAGTAAAGAGAAAAAACAAACAAAAAAAGAAAACCTGCGCACTTCACGTGTACTCCTAGCGTAGTCTGTTCTTTCGCACCACTGTCGATCGTCCACATTTACACGATGTGAGAGTTCAAGATGCACCTGTCACAGGAGCACGTGAGCCATGACTGAACAGTAAAATCACTCCGAACGTGACGTTGGTCTCTGGCGTGTTCAGAAAGGGCAGGAGTCGGTACAGCATGTGTCACCGGAACAGATCCAGTTTGAGACTTGTGGATGAACTCGTCCTGCTCTCGTCTTGTGACGTTTAGTGCATCTTGGACTCTTGTCCATTGTGCTTGTCTAAACTCTGTGTCAGTATATACCGGATTCACCAGTACTTTCCTTTCCTTCCTCTATATATATTTATATATACACACACACACATATGATATATCTCCTCTCCTCACTCATTCTGTCCCCTCTCGTTTGTCCCACCGGCCGCTGGCTGCTCCCAGATCATATCCCCGGGCCTCAATCTGCTGTATTCAGACCACTATACTTCTACCCTTGCTTGTGTCTCCAGCAGCAAAATCTGAACATCGCAGGCAGTCAGTAACCAGGGAGCGAGCCACCCAACGACAGACCTCAGCTGAAATGCAGTTCCTCGAACAGGTGCTTTTCTTTTCTCGGCCGCTTCCTCTGCCACGGCCGGCCGCAGCAGCTTAGCGCAGGTTGTGTCAGAACAAAAGGGAGTACAGTATACGCCGTCACTCATACGCATCCACAGTGGCACAGCAAAACTCACACCACTTGTACAGCACGTTTCTAGCTAGAACAGGACCCGTAACGCCCGCCCATCCTTCCACCCCCACCGCCATGTTCACAATCGTAACCGTTATCCTCACCTGTCCACATCGCACCCACTCCACCCATCAACCCTTCACTTCCTGCTACCTTCGTGCTCACTTTTTTTTTTTCTTTTTCTTTTCTGATCGGTTCCTTCTGGGTTTTGTTTTGTTTTTGGGTTTTTTTTTTTTTGTTTTTGTTTTTTTTTGGTTCATTTTGTTTTTGTTTTTCTCCTTTTTATTTGCTGTACAAAGTGTTTAAAATATTATTTGTATGATATAATGTTAGTATGGTAATGTTCTTTATTAAGGAAGAAGATGAAATTTATTTTTGTTACTGGTCTGTTTCATAATTCTTTTTTAAATTGGTATTGTAAGATATCTATGCAAGAACTGTTCAGTGGAGCGTTTTTATTTAAGAATGTAATATGTGTAATAAATGGTAGAATCTGACTGCTTTGGTGTGCGGTTCTGTTTTCGCCGACAAATAAAGCGAATCCCTGCGACAGCAGGAGATGAAACGGGAGAAGATTAACACAGGAAGGCTTTTCATGTAGCTACCAAACTTTGGCAGGGCTTTTTCAAAGAGTCGAGACTCATTACAAAATTATCTGACTCTCTTTTTTCTCTCTCTCTCTCTCTCTCTCTCTCTCGCTCCCTCAGCAAAGAGGAACGCACTGCAACAATGGCTCTCTTTACAACTTCTATTAATGACTTCTTTTGTGCCCAGTAGTGCATTTTGGCTAAGAAGGGAAAAGGCTGCACACTACCGTTCACAATAGGAGCATGCTGGTACTAGTGCTTCTTCCTCACGCATTGGTAGTGATTTTTACACTTTATTACAAATTAGACACCCTCATGAATATCTACGATATCCCCCCTTCCCCCCCCAGAACTTGTCTCTCAGGGACACTCTGTGCGTCTCGTCCTTTAATTAGAGCCGTTACCAGTGCACCAGTGTCTAAGCTGCCATTTGTAAAAACCCATGCCCATGACTTATAGATTAAAAGGCATAATCAAATAACTGATGGCTAATTAGAGAGTAATTACGAGGAAGAAAAAAAAGGTGATTTTACAGCACTCTAGTCATGTTAATGTCTTCCGGAGAGCTTTTTTTTTTTTTTTTTTTTTTTTTTCCTTAGTCACAGTTGCTTATGGTTGTAATTGAAATTTCCGCTGTCATTGTCGAGCTCCAACAGGACTCCAAGGCCCAGTTCAATTTAAAATATTAAATCCCACCCTCACCAGTGTCCCTTTTTAAAGCGCGTAGGCTATGTGACATCCTGCGTAATTCAATATCTGCAATTAATGTTTAGTCACAATCCTGTTCTGGTGGGGGGGGGGGGGTAAAAAAAAAAAAAAAAAAAAAACAAAGAACGAAATGAAGACTGATGTCAGGGACAGAAGTTAGTCCTGAGTTATGGGGAATTGAACAAAAGCTATTAGGTCAGGAAGGAGTCGTAAGTCTGCCATGCTCCTTTTCTGCGTGCGCCTATGATCAGAATGCTAAACCGCAACATGCACTTCGTGTGCCTTGATTAAAATCAGAACTGTAAGCAATAATTAATCATAAGTAAAATCCTGTAATTGAGGGGTAGCATGTGGCAGTGACTGCTTAATGAACTGACGCATCAACTCTTACACACATGCAAAAAAAAAAAAAAAAGGGACGCCAGATTCTGCCTGTTGTCATTTTTCGGGCGGTCTCTTGAGAACCATGTCAGCTACTTAATGTGCAGATCGCAGCCCACCCTTTCAGCAGAGCAGTCACCCCTTTCCCCTTGGAGCAGGGATGAATGGCTATGTCCAAAACCACATACGCCTATTACTGTAATAAATAGTACAACTGCTGGCATAGCGTAATGGCCTACATTATGAACCACTGTGCCTTTGTTTTCTGAGAGGCCACTAGACAACGAATTTGGGTTACCGCGGCACAGGAAAACGAATAAAAAAAAAACCTTTGGACGGTGAAGAGTTTCGAACCCTAAAAAGCTCAAAATATTTTTAGGAAAATCATTTCACAATGATGTAATTAAAGTGACACAAGCTTTGGCACAACAGTGGGTTAAATTTCGCTATCTGACTGCCATACGGACTCATCACTCTGGACAAACGAAGGAAACAAAACTATCAATTCTAGTAAAGGTTAAGTGATCCAATCCTAACAAGGGCTTTAAAACATTTTTTTTCACCACGTATTTTTTCGCCAGCTCTCTCCTATCATGTGTGCGACGGCTACCGACCAGGGTGAGTGAAGAAGGCTAATCTCTTCCTCCGAGACGCGTAAAGCTATCTGTCCGTATCGTTTTTGAACTGCTGCGTCGCAGTGCAGCATGTCCCTCTCAGTGCTACAGGGAAGCACTGTCCGCCCTCTTCCGCATACATGAGCTCACAGATGACCACGATTGGCTAGTGTCATTGTGATTGATAGCCCTAAGAGGCCATGAATTTACACTTTTTATTTGGCCCATGATTTCATAAGAAGTTATTTTTGTTGTAATCATGAGATAATCAAAGTCGGGTTTTCTCGAGTTCACGAATGGTGCGATGACGACATAATCTACCCATAATCCTGTCGATCCAAATCTCTCCGTTATCGCAAGTGCAAGCATCGCTGACCAGCTACGAGGACCAGGGCCGACCCCATGGATACCGGAGGATGACAGATAGATGCAGATCATTCCAATATTCAGGCAGAATTGTATCACTGGAAATAAAGAAAATAAGAAAGCGAATTTAATTTTCTCCTTCCTTTGATCTTCAGGAAAGTCACATGATGCCACTTCCTAGTAAACGTAGAATTCATAATCTATAATAGATGACTCGTTGAAGAAGACGTGTCAAGCCTGAGATGTTGAATGAATTTACAGATTAAAGAGAACATGCCGTGGATACATTTTGTGAAATAAGATATGTCGATGTGTGTTGGGGATGTTCTGGGCCTTTCAAAGTGGACTGTTATTTTCCCAGTTACTTTTCCCATAGAGAGAAACGATGAGAGAATAGGCCAATTAGAAAACTGTCTGTTTTCCTACATAGAAACTTCACTCATTAACATACGAGCTCCCCATAGCACTCGGAATGAAGATGATGGAGGAGTCGTCTACCTAGAAGGGACTAGTAGAGATGCTGTGGAGAAAGCACAAGTGAGCTGTCCCAGAACACACGAAAGAAAACCTGAGTCTGGATAATATCCCAAAGGAAGTTATGTTGAAAATTTCAACCCGACATTAGAGTGGTGCTCAGTGCGTTTCTGCGAGGAGAGTTTTATCAGCGTCGGGCCACATCAGACGGGCTTTGCTACAAAGCTGACACAGATAGAGCTGTGTAAACTCTGTCGGAGTCGACCACCAGTTTGCAAAATCTAAATAAAACGTTCAAAATTTCCAAAAACGACCTAACATTCAGGCACTTCAGGTAGTTAACTGCTGCTAGTTCAGGTTAGCTTGTCAAGGTAGATTTAGCCTTTGTGTGTGTATGTGATGGGATGCACAAGCTTTTTTAGAGTCTTGGAAATATTTGCTTTATCTTGATTTCATCATAAAAACAGCAATTTGAAAACCGTACCCCAAAAAAAAAAAAAATCCATTTAGTGGTGTTCGGTTCGATCCGTTTTAGTGAACCGATCCTTTCAAACAGTTCGAGAAACCGAACCGGTCCACACTTTGTTGCTCTTTGTTGACTGTTATTAACAAATTGTTGTGTGCGCTTCATAATGATACCAAATGCTTGTGACCGTTTGTGACAAATACAGTCGACTGGCAGCAGCTGAATGTGAAGGAAGGATTGCGTCGAGTTTTTCCATCTGTACGAGTGACTCACTAAACAGAGTCATTCCCTGAGAACGACTCAATCGCAAACTGCACAGCACTGATTCTCCCGGGTGTAGCCCGCTAACTTCGAAGTTCTCTTTTAAAGATGCTATCCAATCAGAGCGAAGTGATTTGCATATTTAATATTTAAAGGCACAGCCGCCAAATCAGCCTGTCTAATCTTAGAGTTTTCATCCCATCCTAAAACGCCATGAGAAAAAAAAAAAAAAAAGAAGCAAGGTGCATTTATTTATTTATTTATTTATTCTCAATAAAAAACTAGCAAACTTTACAAAAGCGTCTCGGGAAATAATATAAAATAATTGAAAAGTGTTCGGCATGTCCCCTTTGAGGCAAAACTAGGATCTGTGAAGCATTTTAATGATAATATTTCAAGGTAAATTAGAGTTATAGTGGGCCGGGACAGCGAAAAGACTTTTGTCAAAGTGCTGTGGGTGTTTTATTAGGGTTTTATGCTCTTTAAACTGAAATATGCCGTAGGTTGTTGTTGAAGGTCACTTTACCTATATTAAAAAAACGCCTTAACTTTACAATTTGTATACTGTCTGTTAATGTAACATCAGTGGGACAGATATGACAGCCCAGTCATGGAATGACACATTGCTTATAGGTTCTGATTCATATCTCACCTTCAAGTTTGTTAGAATTTTTTTTTTTAATACAAACAGTTAACAGTAATATACAGTTTCGAATGCAACATGTGCATTTTGACGTATTAAAGGGTTCAGGTGGCGATGTGTGTGTGTGTGTGTGCGTGTTATATATTAATATAACACGTCCTCATGCCCTTGTATGCGTGCCAGAGACAACTGCGCCAAATTTAGTGTGTTGATTAAATGGATATTACGCTGCTGATGTGATTATTGCCTTAATAGGGCTAAACCCCTGTAAATGATGCTAACTAACAAAAGGTCATTTAATTAAGCAGGTGATAGCTGAAGATAATGTGTAATTTGCGAGACTCTCTGGCTGGCTTTGGGAAGAATGGGACAGTGTTTTTCATTGTATGGATCTCACCCCGCTGTGCCGTTCGCCTGATTGCGTCGGAGTAAACATGCTTTGACGTTCCCAAAGGAGCGCATTCTGGGATTTGTGCAAACATGACAACAAATGAGATCCGAATAAGGAAAGCTCTCACGAGTCTGACTCTATTAAAGCATGCGTCTAAAATGAAACGAAAGCAAGGGGAGAGAGAATCGTAGCCAAGATAGTCGGCGGCGTCCTATTTCTGGAATATCAAGGAAGAAAGTGATACCTTTAATTAATGGCTAAAGGTTTTGATATTCTCACAGGTTCACAAAGTCTCGTTTTTCTACCATGACAGCGACGCGTGATTAGACGAACAAAGAACAAAGCTGTAGAAAAAAGAGAGAAAAGGAAAAAAAAAGACTTCTGGTGTTCAAATAAAATCACTGATGGTTGTTTTTACTTCATGTTGGTCTTAGAGAAACGTTCTGATGCTCGTTAAAAAGCGCATCCGCTGTAAATGCTGCTAGAATGGGACAGCAGAGAGGCCTAAACATAGGAAGAATCGGGGGAATGATATTTACTACACCGGAGATGATGGGTTCTGCAGGGGCCAGTGTCCAGCGCAGGTTTCTCATGGGTGACGCAAGACAGGAAGTGCTCTCCATCCTGATGTAGTGGAAACAGGAAACGAGAGGAAACGTGGTAGTTTAATTAATGCATGCGCCACACAATACTAACATCCTGGAACATTCCAGAGTAAGAAAGGTTTGAAAGGCTATTAGGGATGTTGTTAAAATGAATCACGTTAGACTTCAGATTCGTTTGATTTGAATAATGCATTTGCCATTTCAGTGGCTAAATTTGATGTCCGATCAGCACTTACCTCCTCCCACGGGAAACATCCGTACGTACAGTAAATGGTCAAACGCAAATGGTGAAATTCACTTTCTTTTATCGATCGTTCGTGAACTCGAAAAAGCCTGGAAAAAAAATAATAAATGTCTGCATTATGAAACATACGTAGTCTGCCTGTGTAAAGCAAGGTAAATCTAAGTGTAAAGCAAGTGAGCATTCACGTAAACAGCTGACCGTGCAACCATGTAGCCTTTTTACGTATGTTAGTATTCCATACACCTATATCCACCAGCCGCAGGTAACGTGCAATCAGCTGTCATGCTACTCAATCCCACAGCAGCTTAACCTGCTACCTAATTAGCTTAGCAACTTAGTATGCAGCTCAGCCTATTTATCCTAGCAACCCCAGGAGGCTTAGCAGATCCAGGCTGAGTTGCCGACTGGACCCGGGACATAAAAAAAAAAAAAAAACAATCAAAATGTCTAAACACAGATTTACCCACATTTTAATCAAGTCATAGGGTGACGCTTTATAATCTCTTTCCTGGTGAAACAAACCATTTGGTTAGACATCATTCCAGTTTGGTTCAATCTCAACTCTTCGGATTCACTGATGGCCTTTTTGGGTTGCAATTACAGCCTCCAGTTTCCTGACAGATTTCTTGCACCACTTGTAAATGGAGTCCATTATGACGTCCAGTATCGAGCCAGAGGTTCTAACCGTGAAGACGTAAGCATGGTATCTTCGTAATGCAGGCACATGAGTGTTCGATCCAAAGACGCAGCTTTTTTTTTTTTTTTTTTTTTTTTTACTGAACGGTCAAAGGTCAAGGCTTGGCAGGGTTAGAGTTTACGAAGGGGTCAGCTGCTCAAGGCACTTCTCGAAGCAAATCTTCTTAGCTCGTCTGGATAAGCTTAACACGATAAGTGAGGCAATTACACTGGGTAGTGAAGAGCTCTGCTCAATAAACGCATCGGAAACGTATCTCTCAGTTACAATAGCTCAAGTGCTCATTAAGTTGCGGACTCTTTCACCATATTTTCCTCTCTTCCACACCCAAGCTCACATATAAAACATATAGCACTTTGTATTACATATCGTCGTTTTTTTTTTTTGTGTGTGTGTGTGTGTGTGTGTGTGTGTGTGTGTGTGTGTGTATTTTTAAGGAACGCCACATTCTGCCAGCTAAGTGCATGTCGGAGAAAGAAAGGAATAATTTTCCCTCTCATTTGATAATTGTATGAGCTTGTCATTTTCGGTGTGTTCTGCTACCCGAAAAAAAGAAAGCCTGCTTGAGGCGTGTAACAAAAGCAAGTCAAGAAATCCCACTGACCCTCATCCTGTCTTTCAATACCTCTAATCGAGCTCTGATTGTATCAGAACATTAGGACTAAATCCGCTAAGACTATTCCATTCCCAGTGATGCTGACTGGCCACTCCAGTTATCTGCGAGTAGTCAATACCGGCCGCTTAAATTTCTATCTGCTGTCTTCTGGAACGCTTTCCTGTCGCTCGGCGTCTTTATCAGACAGCAGCTGGAGTGTCCTTAAAATTTTTCAGCATAAACACATGCACATCTGAAGAGGTTTGAGGAAGCTTATCTCAAATCCCAGTCCTCTTGTTTCTTTCCCCCCCTCACTATCTCTGCGCAAGTCACCCCCACCATCAGTGCATGGGCTCAGGAGTATCTGAGGCTGTCAGTTTATATCCTCAGATCATTGCAGCTTTATTGTTGAAGCTGTCTTTTCTGCTGACTGTCTCCATCACCTCCTCGACTGGGGTGAATTTGGCTGCGAATCTTCCTTTTAAAATTTTGTCATGCAATACTCCACCTGCGTGCTGCACACGACTTTTAAAACCGAGGTGCTATGAAGGCTCCTCAAATTATTTTTGCATCGTTCCTTTTTCCCAAAGAACAATAGGAAGTGCGGTTAAATTGTCAGTCACCAGGTCTCATAATAATTGCATATAAAAACTAATCTGTCTATAAATCATGAACCATGGTGGTGCTTGAAAGTTTGTGAACCCTTTCTGCTTAAATATGAAATGAAACATCAAATTTTTTCACACAAGTCCTCAAAGTAGATAAAGAGAACCCAGTTAAATAAATGAGACAAAAAATAATTCACTTGGTCATTTATTAATTGACGAAAATGATCCAATATTACATATCTGTCAGTGGCAAAAGTATGT
>JAOVYU010000060.1:11682824-11714002 GCA_025674565.1 Synodontis membranacea | reverse complement strand
CACATACTTTTGCCACTGACAGATGTGTAATATTGGATCATTTTCATCAATTAATAAATGACCAAGTGAATTATTTTCATCTCATTTATTTAACTGGGTTCTCTGGATCCACACATCCAGCAGAGATGTAGACAATTCTAAAGGGTTCACGAACTTTCAAGCACCACTGTATGTGAAAGCATAAGGAGTAATGGAATAACGCAGTTTTTGTCTTACGGTTGAGAGGACCAACTGACCCGTGGTGTGTTCAAAAATAGAGAGTTTAATCTCATTGTATTAGTCAGGCCTCATGTCTTATGATGGTCTTTGATGGCCAAGTTGGAAGGAAAGTTATTTCCCCCCTCCTCTCATAAGAAAACATTCCCGGCAAATACTTGCATAAAGTGAAAACCCTTCTTTGGTTTCCGTTGGTTTTTCGTTTGCTGAATAATGAAAAACACGAATCACGTGCATGCGTAAAAATGCAGAGCAGGCCCACACGTGCAAGTTCAATGCTTGCTTACTTTAACAGTGAAGACTGCTCAGCTCTACGAATCAAGGGTCTGGGAGAAACAAAGTCCGTTCTTTTTCCAACCGCATGACAGAAAGAGTGTAGATAAAACTAGAAAAAAAGGGGCAGGCAGTCTTGTATTTCATCCTGTGTTTTTCCTGTGATATCAGGCCTGAGAGGGAAAAGGAAAAGGAAGCCCGGAGTGACACACAAACACACGCACGCTCTCTCAGCGGTGCTGACCAAAACACATTTCCTCTTTCTCAAGGTCTGCATTGTTGTAGTCGCAGGTGCGGACGGGGCTGGGGTGGGGTGGGGGGGGGGAGTTTTTTGCTTACGAGTTGTAGCTCTTTCACTTACTGCCTGCAGAAAACACACATTCCAGCTGTGGCGAATGGTGTGACACAGAGCACCAGCCTTCCAAAGCTTCCTTTTATAGTCATAATCTTTACCCCAGGTTTAACAGGAATTTTTTTTATTTTTTTTTTCTTTTCAACTCAACTGAAACTTCAGATTCTCCACAGAAACTAGATGAAACAGAAATGTACAGGGAGTAAGAGAGGGAAAAAAAAAAAGAAGAAAAGAGGATACGTTGCCTAAGGAGCTGCTGTTCTTTGCATTTCAGCAACAAGCGCCACAGGAAGTCTCCCACAGCGACAGCAGCGTATCATGTGGATGAAGGGACTCAGAAGCTTCCAGCAGAGATCCAGACAAATGTAGGCCCAACATGCCAGCCTGATGCCCCCGGAGTGGCCTGTGAGAGGCTTTTTGTATGTTATCACATGACTGGGGAATGAGGAAGAGCCACCATGACAGACCATCAACTCTGGCCGCCAGCACTTTTATGACAGTTGGCCTGGTTTCCACTACACAGACACGCACAAGCACAAACACTCACATTATCCGGCTGTCCTTTCTGGAGTTCACTGTGCCCTTGGCTGACTCCACGCTGAATAACTCATCCCGTTCACCACCTCAGCAAACAAGACGATTTCAGGCTGCATGTGGGCCAGTAAGCAAAACAATGGAAAGAGTAGAACTCATTGAGGTAATTTCCAAAGCTGTAAACGGCAAGGGCAGTGAAGAAGCCAGGAAAGAAAAGAAAAAAAAAATGATTCCGTTATCGAATCGGCCATTTGTGAATATGAAATTACAAACACTACAGAGTCAGCTCAGTGCTCAGGACATAATTTCACATCAAAAAGGCATCATTTTTCCCTTGGGATTCTGCCCTACTTTATCCTGGTCAGGTCTGTGGTGAATCTGGATTGTGAAATGGGAATATGTACGTGTGGCTATTAAATAACCAGACGCTGATGCTGTAATTCAGCTTTAATGAAGAAAACTTACATTTCTATTACTTTCGCCTTCAATATACTCCCTTTCTGCAACTACACTACCGAGTCAACAGTTTTTATTCACGACAGGTTTTTACCACTTTTTCATTTATTTCATAAACTTCAAGTGTATGCAACAGGGCAATGACCCCAAACACACCTCCAGGTTGTGTCAAAACTATCTAAAAAGGAAAGAAGAAGAAGACAAGCTGCTCTGAATCTGATCGAGCAAGTTTGCTATGAACTGGAGAGAAAGGTCAAGGAAAAGCAGCCAACTAGTGCATCACACCTGTTAAAGATGCTCCAGGAGTGTTGGAATGAATTTACTGAGCAGTGTCTAATGTGTCTCGTAGAAAGAATGCCTTGAAATTGCTCTGGTGTAATGACTGCTAGAGGAGGCTACTTTGATGGGTCAAAGATACGGCCAATTTTCTTGCTAATAAAGGGACTTAAATGGTGTATGTGATTATTATTTGTTAGAAAAGAATATTGAGTGTGTAAAAAAAAAAATATTGCAAGATGTGCAAACACTTTTGACTGGCAATGCATTCTGATCTTCCACTGATCAGATTTGTGCAGTAGGTCTTCTTCCGTTAGCTGTCTCTGTCGTTTTATTCTTCACTTCTGGAACAGAATCGAAATGAGTTCCCTTGAGTGCAGAACTTGATATTGTGGAAAAGAAAAAAGTCATGCAGTGCTAGATCAGGTGAATAGGGAGGGTGGTCAAAAACTGCTTCGCTGAGATCGCTGTGTGTGCTGGCCCATTGTCCTGATAAAGGAGGAAACTATATTCACTCAGTTGTGGCATCTTTCTTCTGACCTTTTCTCTCACAAAGTTTGGAGAAGCTTTTTGGGATAGTGTTGGTTCACTGTTACTCCATCGGGGACTCAGTTTCCATAATGATGCCCTTAATGGCAAAGAAAACAATTAACATGGCCTTAACTTGAACTTGGACTTGCTTTGTCAAGTTTTCTTCATCCGGAGGCCTATGTGTTTTCAAGTGCACTGACTGCCATTTTATCTCAGGATCGAACTGATCTGGACTGCTCGGTCTCGTTATTTAATAGCCACACCATGTACACCCTGGATGGGAAGTCACCAGGCCACCTTGCACACACATTCACAGAATCATTCGAACACATTCCAGGGTCAATTTACTGCAGCCAATCAACCTACTAAGGAGGTGGGAAGAAAACCAGAAAGTAGAAAAATTCATAGACAGTTATCCAAGCTCAGGATCGAACCAGGAACATACTTTTGTCATGCAAAAAATTCTGATGTCTACCTATAGTACAGTCACTCGATCCACATATACACATATACGGTTTGGATTATTATAACTATATACAATATAACAATATACCTCTTTTGGTTGCATTCACAAAAGGAAGTAATCGGGAGAGAAAAGTATATTTTTGGGCAGATTTATTAAGTAAAAAAAAAAAAAAATCATCTTTTAGAAGCTCTGTATAATCAAGCATTTTTACTTTGAATAGCTGTTCAGTGAGCTTATTTCTTTAGATCCTCTAAAAGATGAACAACTTCTTAGCTTTTTACCTTGTAATTTTTGGTCTGAAGGCTTATCTTGCCCGGGTGCTTTCTTTTTTTTTCTACTTCGCCGTTTTCTGTTTTAACAGAGACAATGATCCAATTAAGTCTGAGCTTACAGCTTATCTCTTGCCTGTAGCCTGAAGAAGCGAATGGGCTCTAATTGCCTTTCTTAATTGCCACGCTGATACACCTGGACCTGGGGCCAGATAGCTGGGAGCTTTGTGCCCCTCCTGCAGCCGCCGTATGGAGATTAACGCCTAATGAAGTTGCAGGGCAAGTCTGTGCCCTGACTCTGACAGCAAGGTAATCCGAATCTAGGAAGAATCACAGCTTTCTGGGAATTAAGGCTTACTGAGCTCCAGGCTCCCAGTAGAGTTTCTCTCTCTTCTTTCTCCTGGTATCAGCCCCTTTGTTCTCACCGGCTCTAGGAGTGGATCCACCTTAACCCTATTATTTTGGCTGTCCATGCACTCAGAGATGGCATATTTTATGGATTAGCCCTGAAGGGCTTCTGACACCTTTTCCACCAGCAGAATGACCGGCGAGTCATTGCATTGATCTGAGCATTGATTGGTGTAGATTTGAGAATCACATCAAAATGAGAGATCAATAAAGATTAAGCCAAAAAAAAAAGAGACCTCAATGAGTGGATCTTATTTGTTGTAAATTTGACTTTGAAGACTTTAAAGATGTAAATGTTGCTGTAGCAATATCTGAAGCGGATGTCTTCTGTTCTAACTGAATTACGCTTGATGTCAAGGAGCACAAATTGAAAGTGGTGAGACCGCAGAGATGACTTGCTATTGTAATGCTTTTATTTACAGCAGCAGAAGCGGTAGATTCTCCCAGCAAGCAGCTGATCGTCCCAGCTCCTTACACCATGGAGTTATCATGTGCTCAATTCCTGAGGATCAGACCAAGCCAGGCCTCATTCTGCATGAAAACTCTGCATGTACAAAACTGGCATACGTGCCTACACGCACAAAGTGCACTTCTCTCCATGATACATATGCATTTTTAGAAGGTGGGGCATGCAAAAAATGGACAGTTGGTTCCAAAAATATTTGGAGAAATTGGAAATATATATTCCATTCAGTTTATTAGACTCGGAAAGATTAGGGCCTCCTCACCAAACCAGAAAAAAAACACGTTTTCTGATAGAATATAAATACTTTTAGCCTGCCAATGCAGGGTTTTTTCATTCTCATAAATCATATTTATATAACAAAATTTGTAACAACACAAGACCATTTTGGTACATGTGTGAAACTACAGTAGCATTACCCCTCTTTAGTTCTGAGCTTTTTTTTTTTTTTTTTTTTTTTTTTGACACTTGACCATTTATGCTGTTTTACATCAGTGTTTTAACCACAATTTGCACCTCAGGTAGAATGCCTTTAGTGTGATGCTGTGCAATTTACATGATTTGCACCAGCTTTAGTAAACTGAACATTAATGTCAGATGTTATGAGTATTTTGCACTTGCACTTGTCATGTTTCGCATACTTAGATACTTAGATCTGGCCTTCAACAATCTTCATGATACAATTGCGAGAAGCATATGCGAAGTCCTGCAATAAGTTGGTGGATATTTGATTAGAGTAAGAACAGCATGCCGAAGTCTCTGTAGTATTCAGTAAAAAGTTGAAAACAAATCCACATTGCACTAAAACTAGTGCTGGTTCAGATCTTTGCTTTGGACTAAGTGATTCCAAGGTTGTTTTCAGTCAATCCTGCTAAACATAGTTACCCAATTAATTGTTATGAAGTTCTTTTTTAAAGCAAGAAGCCTCTCTATATCTATGTTTCTGTGGGATCTATGTGTCACGCGAGTGTCTGTGTGTCCTCTACTTCGTCCTTGTAGTGATTGTTTATGCACAGGACACAACGTGGAGCTAATGCCGAGCGATTAACACCATACCAAGTGGTGGGGCATTGACATGCACAAGGAGACAAATGTGTGTGCTCTCAGCCAAGAAGATTGGATTGAGTGAGAGCTCTAAAGCGTCCCCGGCACTTCAGAGCCTTGGGCCAGTCTCCAGGACCCATCCTCAGCCTCAGTGGCGGGTTTCCCAGTCTCACTGGTGAAGTCGAACCCCAGGTGTGGATCAAAGAGGCACTTTTAAGCCTCATTGCCATCAAACCTGGAGGGGCAGCCAGATGGATGGAACAGTCTGAAATGCAGGATTAGTTTAGAATCTGCTAGAAATTGCAGAAAGCGTGTCTTCAGCTATACTGTGCAACTACAGATGGAAGCCCAGACATACAGCATACTTGGAAGTTATAATGCCATGATTGTTGAACTGTTGTGTAACTTCATTTGAAATATTTGCAGTGGTCAGAAGCAGGTGTAGTAAAAAAAAAAAAAAGAAAAGAAAAATCCCTGAAGAACACTGTCATCTGGAATCCTGATTATGACCTTGGCCCACAACATCCACAAAGCAGACTTATTGGCCAGAGCTCTTCACAGAGGCATCTCCCCGTGATTAACATGTCTCATGGCCTGGTGACATCGCATCTGAGAGCGGGGAGACAGGAGGGTGGCTGGCAGCAGAGGAGTGTGAAATCTGCTAATTAACGTGACCTGCCTTTGATCCAGGCAGAAAACACAAATGACATCTGAATCAGGAGGGGCAACAGGAGCAGGAGTGGGCCAGTACCCTATCATGCTGTGTTGGCGCTTGGCGCTTGGTTTGAACCCCTCCGCCAAAAACAAAGATGTCACAAGGGTTGAGAATTGGAAAAGACCTGTGAGAAAACAAACAGTGAAACTCCTTCCTCTCATTTCTACCCTGTCTGTGCAATCGCATCTTTATTCCCTGTATTATTGGCGCCTTTGTTTCCTCCGTCAACCATACCATCTTCACTTTCTCCTTGAGATCTTCTATCTAAGTTCTCACCTGCAATGGAAAGACATGTAAGCATCATTGCCTCGTCTCAGCTGCCAGTTTGCACCAGGTCTGGGATGGGTGTCCTCAGGCCCCTCCTTGCCTTACAGATGGCTCCGGAGGCCCCCGCCTGGAGATGTGTTATTTGGGGTGTGCACTGAGGCGCACTTGATTAAGGGAGGACACATCTCATCTTCTCCTTCGTTCTCTCAGTTTCTCTCTTTCTGAGGTATGGGTGCTCATCAAACCTTCCTGCTACTCAAGCGTCACCTGTCCCATTGCTGGGACAGATTGTAGAGTGAAAGGTTCAGAAGTGGCGCAGGGAGCTTGTCAGATGCAATCATGCTCTTTTTCCCCTTCTCTTTCCCTCCAGACTGCTCGATGCATGCCAAGGTAATGCACCAGCCTGTTTGCTCGTTCCTTGGCGCAGCGTCCTCTCTCTGCTGCATATGTAGCAACACGAAAGCTATTTCCTGTGCTAAGTCTCCGGAACCCACAGGGGAGTGTCACACTCATACACACACACACACACACACACACACACACAAACACACAAACACCTTGATAATGGCTGTTTACCTGCATCTATTCCATCCACTGCTGACACTGGAGAAACTGCCTGCATCCATCCTATCAGCGCCAAGCAGGAGAACACTCCATTGGTCATAATACAGGAGATACGATCTTGACCGCAGGATTAGTGTGTCAACTAGAATTGACACATTACCAAATATTAGAGAAGATTACCTTACCATAACCCAAGTGGAAAGCAAATCAAATGTAAACACAAGAGTTTCAAAGTACTGTAGCACGGCAGGAAATTGGAAGCGCCGAGGCACTCGGTAGCCTGTAGAGATAGAGGTTTATTATTGTTTAGATGAAGCATCTCAGGCCAGGAGTGAAAAGAGAGGGAGGTCTGTAGGCAGGGTGTAGTAATTCAGCCCAGCCAACTCTCAGACAGCTCCTATCTATTGGCTTTTACGTAAGAGAAAAATCAGTACACGCTGTCAGATCTGTGGCAGGCTGTCGGAGGCAGATTAAGGACAACACTGCCACTGGAAACAGATTGCTATCACCTTCTTGCCAATGACTCCCCAAGCTAAGAGTCACAGCCACTGGTGGAGGATGATTTGTGAACAAATAGGGTTTTTTTTTTCCTTTTTCTTTTTTTTTTTTGTTTTGTTTTGTTTTGATTTTAAATGCTGTCCCTAGTCAAAAGCCTACAAGTCTAGACACAAGAGCAAACCCTATTTTGATGAGCCGAAATCTTGAACTTTTGCTTACGATATGTATATCTCAACTTTTGCCTTAGAATATTTCTGCAGCACATCATCAGAGTCTCTAGGGCACGTTAAAGACTAGAGATAGTTTGACCACTGTTTAAAATATGAACGGAGGTGATGTGTAGCTACAACATGGTGGATGCAATAAAGACAGTACTATCCGTCAGTGAAAAAAAAAAAGTCAATCACCATCTTGATTAAAAAAAAAAGAAGAAGAAGAAGAAAAAAAAAAACACGCCTGCACAGTAGCTGGAGCCACGTGATTATTTTTTATTTTTTTTCATGTTATTAGAGCCAAAGAGCACACTTTATTTTGACATCCTTTCAAATTTTTACAGCTATTTCAAGTCCATGTTTGAAATGTTATCTTACCGATAGGTTTCTGGTATATGAGTCTCTCCCCATATTCAATTGGATAGGATGCTGGTCTTGTACGGCTGAAAATAGCTGCCCGGGAGCATGACCAAGATGGCCACTGAGTGGACAGACTTTAATTTAAGGACTTTGGCACCACTCACCCAATTCACAGTTCTCGTGATTTTCATTCATGTATGACTTGCTCGTGCAATGTTCAATAATAAAGCGCTATTGAAACATATCACTGGGTTTCAGTTCCAATTCCCAAAACTCAAAAATCTGATTTATTTTGTGGACGTTTCGCCAAAACCGAAAGATTTAATGCAATGGGACTAAACACACCACACTAAATGCAATAGCAAATAAGCTGCCTGCTTCTCATTTTAATTCCAATCAGCTCTATTATTATTGTAACAGACCAAAGAAAATAATACAAAATAGTGATTAGGTACCGAAACCCTTGCTCTTAGATCCCTAACAAGGCTCCGAATGATTTATTGCTTCATTTAAGGCAGACACACTTCGAGGGTAAACTGGGGGAATCGAGGGTAGCGCACAAGATCGGTGTTAAACTTGTCGATGAGTGAACCACTGAGTTCGGGAAATAGTCTGCCCATGAAAAAAGCCAAGCTTAGTTGGCTTGGCAGTCATGAACGTGGCTCCTAAGAGTGACCCTTGGTTGATCCTTTTGCATTGCGGGTGAAATTCTGATGGCACAATGGCACACCCAGCTTCTCTGCGAAAGCCTGCCACACTCTAGGGGTGAATTAAGATCCAGGATAATATCCTCCTTAATTTCATAATGTTGAAATATGTTTGAACATCAGTTTGGGGACCAAAACGCAGAGATTTACAGTAAGTGGCAGTATTCTACATACCTTAGAGATCCTGTCTACTGCCACCAGGAGAGTCGTACGCCCATTCAAGGGTGGCCAATCCGTCACAGTTCGTGGCCACGGGCGACTATGGTCTTAGAGATATGGATAGTTAGTGTACCAACTGAAGGAGTATAAGGTGATTCACTGCATAATCAGATGGACTGGGTTACATTGTATGAAAATATGGGCCACCAGTAGCACTCCTCTTGCACTTGTGTGCTGTGTACAGTGACTACCAATGCATGTGGCCACACCAACAACTGGTCCCACAATGGCTGTGGCACATTGATTTTTCCCCACTCTACACACATGACTTTCATATCTCCTGATCAAACTCACATATAATGGGAGCCTGAATGTAGGATTCTGGCAGGATGGCGCCAGTCTCTCATTCAAAGGCTTTTTTTTTATGTTTTTCATTTCTTTTCATGCGGATGCACAACAGAACATTTTTGTTTTTCTGTTTTTCTGACCCTGGGCAGTTGTGAAATTAAATCATAAAAAGAATAATGCCCATGTGTCTTGTAGTGGGTCATCTCTTAGTGGCCTGACTGTGCTCGATTGGTCCGAACTGAAGAAAGGGAGCAGGGCTCCCTCTAGCTAGGGCCTTTATTCCTCCAATGCAAGTCTTATTGGCAGAATTGCTCAATTTCACCCATATCATTGTTTTTGTCTGCAGAGGCGTTTTCATGGGAAATAATAACTGGTAGATGTTGAGATTTATAGTATTAAGGGGTTCTGATATGTTAATATAGAAGGACTGGGAATGGAGTAAAGTCCACATTTGTCTTCATGTTAATTTATGTTCCGACAATTCAGTGAAGCCTGGACAACTGGACAACTAAATAAAGTTTCTTCATTTAATATATAGCTGGGTTGGAGCCATGTGTAGAGGTATCTTGTTCTCTCCTTTAAGCACAACATTTTAGGATTCTTTATAGTCCTAGGGTTGTGAATGTGGACACACACTTCATTTCAGACCATGTGTTTTCAATATGGCTCAAATCCTGAGACTGATGGTAAAAATACATGTATATTTATTATTATTTTTTTTTTATTTAAAAATTAGTTTTTATGGAACCTTTTCAGAATTGATTTGTATATTCTGTCTGTATGAGGTTATAATCTTCTTGAATCATCCTTCCACAGCCACGTCTTGATCTCATGTCAGAGGCAACCAGGTTTTGGGCAGAAATAGAAGAAATCAGAACTGTATGGCATAACAGAAAACGTTTTATCAGTTGAATCCTGACGTGGTCCAAGCTATTTGTGGCTGGTAGTCCAGGACAGCATAATTAGCCATGTCCTCTGGTGGGGTAGTTGGCATTATTTCTCCCCTGTCGATTAGAGTAAGACAAACCATTTGCGGGCATCTGTGAGCTCATGTATAGAGAAGAGAAGAGAACAGTAAGTGCTTTTCTCTGAATGTCTTCAGCAGGATTTGTGATTCCATCCACATTTTATTTGCATTTGGTTCCGTTTTCATTAAACAGTCTGAACATGGGCATGGTCTAACAGGTCAATTATGGTTTCATCTGACCAAACACGTAGCTACGGTTATAATTCCAGTGATGTTGGATGGAGTTCACCTGGAGTTTAAAACCAGATTGCCGGCTACTTATTAATAGAACACTAAGGATTTCTGGAGATTTTACCATCTGCCAAATAAAACAGGTAATCTTTGCGCATAGTTGAATATTTGAGCTGACTCTAATTATCTTTTACAATTGTGTTTGTGCACATGCAAGCAATTATGCTTGCACGGTTCTACAAAACTGACAAGGCCTGCACTAGGAAGAGACTTCTGAAAGCACTTTATGCGTAAAAAACATAACTGGCTGTTCCAATTTCAGTAGCTTGCTCCCAGGAAGGCATCGGATAACATTTGCTGATGAGATTTGATTAGTCTGCTGCAGGGAGGTGGTGTAACTCGTTGGCCAAACTACGTCTTTATTTAGGAATAAAGGCACGTGCAGTGGCATTAGAAGAAAAATAGGCCATCTACTGTACCTCTGTCTTAAATATATCAGGCTAACATAAAGAAAATGTGATCGAATACATCTGGGAATACTTAACAACAAATTAAAAAAGGGAAAGATTTGGAGCACATTGAATGTGTTTTTTTTATTGTCTGCTGGTTTGGAAATGACACACTGAAACTCGCTGAAGAAGACACAATGAGGATGCGTGTGAAAACAGGACACCTGGAGGAGGATCAGGCTGCGAGATCATAAAGGTGTATGAATTTAATGCTCTCACTCACTCGCTCGCTCGCTTGTATAGATGCACTGCAATGGTTGGTGAACTGTTTTTCCTTTTTCCTTCTAAGATGAAGGTGGTTCAGTCTTTTCAGGAATCCCGTCCCCAAGAACCAACTGCACAAGAACAAAACCAACAAATATGAATCATGCATCATGCAGAAATAAGCTATTTATAGTACATCCTCAGTATCAACGTGCTCAGTTTCATATGAAATAATTAGGTAATTAGCCATGCTCTATAGCTATTCAGTGGCAAAAGAAACTTTTTATTGAACATCCGAATATGTTTTTTCTCCATGTGGATTTGGAGAAACCTGGACACTTTCACTCTATAAGCGGTCCTGCCTACATCAATACAAGCTTCACCAAGGGACACATTAAATGTATTTCTTTCTTTTTTTTTTCTTTTTTCTTTTTTTTTTTTTTTTGAAGCCCAAAATGGTACAAGGTTATAAAATTCAGGGCTTAAATATTTCCCAAAAAAAAATAATAAATTCTTGCCAGTCTTGCCAGATTCACATTAGTTAAAGCTTCTGCTCTGCTCTACTGATCTGCCTGTCTAGTGTTGCATTGATTTATTCATTTGAAATGTTGTATTTACACCTCATTGGACCCAGCCGAGGCCACGTCTGCATTTTTGTCTTTTAACATCTCCATGGCGCAAACCAATGCTTCCCACAACGGTCTTACAAACAGACCGCAGATGTGTGCCGTGCAAGGTCCGTCGAAACTGTGAAATCTTGAAAGACTTAATTCGCTTAAGCTTTCAGTAGAGCACTCTGCCATGGCCCAAATTAATAAATATTCTCCCCTAGCATATAAAAGTCAGTTGACTAACCTGTATCCTCATCCTGACATATTGACATCACTGTCCAGTGAAATCATTTCTGCTCGACGCGTAGCAGTTTTTGCTATAAGCCGTGAGCTGAACACAGCTCTGGGATAGTGTTAAAGCAGTTCTGATTGAATTTTCTACAGAGCTAAGTGTGCATTAGCAGAGGCAGAGAAAGGAGAAGGTAATGAATTGGATTAAGGCTTCCATCACTGGGAGGTTTTAGAAGACTGTTATTTGATGTAGCATATCATGTATCAAATCGGAGAAGAAGAAGAAGAAGAAGAAGAAAAAAAAAAGGAATACCAACGGGTACACAGTGGCTTTAAGCCGGTAACAAAATCAAAGCCTTAAGATGCGAGAAAGGATTCTGCACTGTTTGCTTCCAATTAAAGATGAACAATGATTAACTGGATGTTGTGGGAATATTGCTGTGGATATATGCGGCCCATATGGCATTCTGTTTTTGTAATATATTCATAACCCAATACCCATCGCAGCAGTAATAACAGACAAACTGCGCAGTAATGTGCCATATGTTGAACCATTAGTGTCATTCAGAAGATCCCTTCCATACAAAGCCTTGTGGGTAGCATTTAGAGGTGCCACGGAAAGAGCCGCGCTTTTTTTTTTTTTTTTTTTTTTTTTTTTTGACCGTGAATAGAAAAATACACAAAGCCTTTTGCAGCTTGAAATGTTTCAGAAACGGACTGGCCAGTTTTGAATCTCTACATGCGGAGCAGCTCTCCAAAATTATTAACAGTCCAAGACTCTTAATATATAATCAGCATGCCCAGCTTAGATATTCAGTCCATCTCCTCTTTGAAGGTCGCTTTCCTGTCCTTTTCATTGTTGATTCTAATGCATTCCTTCATGGCCCCAAAGCGAGAGAAGGGGCTGAATATTTCCAAGTATTGGCAAAGTGTCAGGCAAAGCTGCTGTAATTAAAACCCAATCAGCATGGAGGAGCACCAACTCACTAATACGTCACCAGTCCACCTGCTTTGGGCACCATTTTACTTATGCAGTACCTATATCCAACACAATTACAGCAAGTAGTCTGCAACGTGAGTGATGCCTGACAGTTTACGTATGTTCCATTTGCCTCCTGCTATGTCACTATGCCTTGTGAGGCTCGTCTTTTATTCACACCGGGTTTTATATGACATTTGGAAAATAACTTTGGGTTTTAGCAAGCTCTGTGTGTGGCACAAATGGAGAAATATTTGACAGCTCTTTCAGCGGCACGAAGAAATGACATTGGCTTTTTTTTTTTTTCTAAGAGAAAGGCTAAATTTTACTATTCATATCCCTCCAGGTCGAAGTGTTCGTGAGGTGAATGAAACATCTGTAACAAGGTCGAAAGCGCCATTGAACATTCAATGGATTATACCTATACATACAGCATGCATATATATACTGAAGTACATATACTGTACAATACTGTGCCAAAGCCTTAGACATACAAATGTTGTTATAGATGTATATATAGATGAATTCTGTATTATTGAGCCAGTACAAAAAGCATTCAGATTCCTCAAACATTACTTTTCAAAAATAAATAAATAAATAAAAACAGTTATCTGAAAAAGGTTTTTATGTCAGTAAAGAAAGAACATATAATGGAAGAGGCCACTTTACAGCACTTACAGCATTTCTTTGCACATGCCTAAGACTTACTGTAGATACAGACATAAACGTAAGCACAGGCCTCCTCGGCAATTCTCCTCACTCATTTTTCTGTCTTGTCCGTCTGCTGCCAATCTGTGTTGCTGCAGTCAGTTCAGGACTTATTTTATATGCAAAGCAAGGACTCAGGCATCCAATTTGCCTAACATTAGACCAGATAAATGGGCAACATTTGGGCACAATGCTGCGGCTATCCATTGTGCACATGTGCTCAGGTCTCGGGTTCTGCTGATCCGTAGAGCCCAGACTGCCTCCCTCACCATGCTGTCTGCTGTGGTTTAAAAATAACCATTGACTGCCGATTCCGAGATACTCACTAACACTGCTTTCTGGGTCAATTCTATCACAGACATAGTGCACAATTAAATTGTGCTGCTGGCATCGATACAGATTAACTGCCATGATCCAAATATCTTCGGATAGAGCCAGATGAAGGCAGCAGAGCATAACCTGCTGCATCTCATCACAGAATACTAATGGTCTTGCATTTTCCACCAGCATATGAATGTTTTATTCTGGCTCATTCCCATAACTCACTGCTAAACACAGAGTGCACAAGCTGTCTCAGTGTGAGCTTACTTGATTCTTGGTACTTTGCTCCGTATTTATGCATAACTTTACGCTCTGTATTCAAGCTCTCGGAAACTCTTGCAGAATTTATTTTTTCACAGGAGGAAACAGGTGTCGTTTTCCTTGTTGGACCCATCCACTTAGCAGTACCCAAGTTTTTGTACCCGCCCCAGTCCTTAATCCAGCGCTTCGGCTCCAGTCTGCGTCAGCTGTCGGGGCAGCCGTGGCCCCTGCAGTAGCTGTATGTGATGTGATGCGGCTGGTCTTGAGAGAGCACCTGGTTGTGTAACGTCCCGCTGCTGCTCTGCAGGGGCCATGCATTATGCAGTGATCACATTTCCATGCCACTTCCTCCTGTGCTGCAGCAAAAATAGAAACTTTCAGCATTCGCTCCTCTGTTTGTGGCTGAGCCACGCTCCCTAGATCCTTATTGCTCTTGTAGCTATCCTTTCCCCAAAATCATACATACTGTAGCCTATATAACACACACACACACACACACAAACACACATATTCTTCCAACACTGCTTTAACCACCACAGCTGGAGATATTAGAATGAGCAGGAGAGACCGTACAAGGAGATGGATATGTCAAAGATCCCCAGCTATCAAGCTTTTTATTGCTGGTTTATTAAAACGCCTACCTCCGTGTGCTTTTTTTTCCCTCTGATACAGACGAGCTAAGAGATGAAATTTGAAAGAGCCTGGGAACGCCGCACGAGTCCGCGATATATTCTAAAATAAGACACGTTCTCTATTCCACCCGCGTTATCCAACACTTTATCTATCATTTCCATCACTTCCATTTTCAAAAAGTGATGGCAGAAAATGAGATTCAGTCTAACTCGGGTGGTTTATCTGCTTTATCCGAAACAAAAAAAAAAAACCTAAAACAAAATAAAAATGTGAAGAACGTATATTATTCCATGAGTGAGCACTAAGTCTCAGACTACAGTATCCTGTTCTATTGTTGTTCTACTTGTGATGTCTATTATAAGGAACAACACTGTATGAAAGCTGAGAAGAGCTCGGCGGAGCAGTCAGTAAGGCAGCCTTTGAGCCCACGCATCAATAAAGCTGTGGCTTTTACCCTGTCTGCAAGACTAGAGCTATCAGCAGTGCTGAAATGAAAGAGGGGAGAGTGAGACAGAGAGAGACACACACACGGTGTCAGACAAACACACTTTTTTTTTTTTCTTTGGAGACAAGCTACCCGTAGTCTATATGAAAGCAATAGTCATTCTTTCAATGAGAGATATGAAAACACTTTCTTGCCCTTGTCATTCTCCTTGTCAGAAAGGCAAACACACTTGAGTCATGCTGTGACCCTGATATTAGATGATCTAACATAGAGGGGTTTTAAGCTTCGGGTCTGTAAAATCAAGCCTTTCGTGAACAGCATTAGAAGTAATGGGAAGAGTGAAACGATATGCAGGACAGTTCCATCCTTTTTTTTTTTTTTTTTTTTTTTTACTAATCCAAGTGAATAAATCACAGCCCGTGTAGAAAAGACATGATTTGATTTGATGTTTAAGCTCAAACAATTTTTTGGTAGCAAGCCATAGTTAATTGGGATTGTCACCCCTCCTCGCACTTTCCTCATCCGGTATTTGAAAAGTAAAACAGCCTGAGGTTAAAAAAAAAGAAAAAAAAAGGAAAGAAAAAAAAAAAAAGCTCCTGTGTATTCTTAACTGTCGTGTGTACCTGATGTGATTGTTAACTCCAAGTCGTCTGGAAGGTTACTCCAATGGGAAAACTCCTAGACTTCACTATCATTTGGATACATGATTAGCTAAATAGAAATCGTGGCTGGGAGAGGAATGCTTTTTTTTTTTTCTTTTTTTTTTTTTTTTTCTTTTTTTCCACTCTGGAGATTTACTACCATAACGTCCGAGGCATCGTAAAGAAAAAAACTAATGAGATGCAAATAGGATTTAAGCCTGATCACAGAGGCTCCTTGTAAAAGCAAAACTCAGACATTAATGATTTATTAGAAGCCATCTTTTTTTCTCCATTCATTTTATGTCCAGTCCTAAACCAAAAAAAAAAAAAAACAGATTACTGTGGTCTGCATTAGTTTTAAATTTTAATCAGAAATGCACATTTCGGTCAATTTCAGTCAAGTAATAATAATAAATATATTTTGACTGCTTCCTTATTTTCTGGTCCTTTATCCCAGCATATACTAAAAGCCAAAAACCGTGACTATTTGAAGCAAGTAAAGATCTAAACTATCATTTTCAGTGGCTATTTAGCCAGCATGTCAAAGATTCAACATAGTGTTACGGATTCGTTTTTAATAGTAACAAATGAATTACATGATTAAGCAATCTAGTATGAAGATGTATAAATCAGGTGATGAGGCTGTGCTTGGAAATAATCCATATTCATTACTTATTCATTTTGGACACCGGTTTTTGCAGCTGCAACAAACACAAAAACACCTCTCTGGCTCCAAGTTTACTCCTCACATGTCCAGCGTCCCTGGTTTGATCTTGAACTCAGGTTACTGTCTGTGTGGAGCTTCTCACCATGTCCACGTGGGTTTCCTCTGGATTCTCTGGTTTCCTCCAAAAAAAATGCACATGTAGGTGGATTGGCGAGGCTGAATTGGCACTAGGTGTGAACGTGTGTGTGTGTGTGTGTGTGTGTGTGTGTGTGTGTGTGTCTGTGAGCATGGTGCCTTGCAATGGACTGATGCCACATCCAAGGTGTGTTTCTGCCTTGTGCCCAGTATTCCATGATCTGCTACGATGCTGACCAGGATAGGGCAGTATCTGACAGTGAGTGAGTGAGTGAGTGAGTGAGTGAGCAAGTTAAAAAGAAAATAATACTTATTTTAGATTTTATTAATAATTTAGTTATAATCAACTGTAAAAAATTAAATTAAATTAAAAAAAAAAAAAAAACATTATTTTTCCACAACCTATCTTGTAAGAAATGGATCATGAATAAAGACAATATAGAAAATGACTGAAGTGTATCTTGGATCCTGACATCAAGGAGGTAGCAAGCAGAAAGGTTTCTTGAGGTTAGAAGAGAGTAAGCGAGAGAGAGAGAGAGAGAGAGAGAGAGAGAGAGAGAGAGAGGGTGGGGGGGTAGTATGAATGACCATCTATGTATTGTGGTTCCCCTCCTCAAGGTCAAACTCAGAAGTGGGCACACAGACAGACACACAGGAATCATTTGTACAGGAAACATAACACACAAAAAATATATACAGTATACACCTACGCACAATCTTGACGCATAGGAGAGACACTCAGTCGGTGTACTGGGGAGATATAGCTGACATCTGTCCCTTCCTTCTGACACCTTTATGTTTTCAATATCTTCGTTACTTCTGCCGTCACTACATCAATGTGCACCAGAAGGCTTCTAGCAATTGCAGCATAAATGTTATGTTTTTATGATAATAGACCAAAAGCTGGTATTGATTTTATCATATAGAGTTGCAAGTTTCCCTCCAGCTTCCCTCTACGCCAAGACGCTGTCGTAAAGATAATTTCACATATTGGACAAATCTGTCACTTTCCCCTGAAGACTTCCGCCAGGCACAAATTCGTGGCTGTTCGTTAACGAGGCGGGGGTCAATTCCCCAAACAATGTGGTTGGTGTCACAATAAAAAGCAGGTTTTATGGGTTGTAGCAGTGAAGCACTATTGAACAGATAAAACACGCCAAACTGGCATCTGGAGGATTATAAAAGGAATTGCCATGAAAAAAAAAAAAAAAAAAAATCTCACACACCCACAGCCAAATCCGTTCAGTGAGTGAGGTGACTGAGTTCAGAACTGTACTGCACCCTGTGCCTAGAGCGCCACCTTTTGGACAGAAAGGAAAGAGCAGGAGCTGTCCAACAGCCTAACGCTTCCAGGAGAGGGTTAATGCTGCCCCCCACTGTCAGAAGCAGAAGAGCTTGTGTTTTTACATATATATCCTTTAAAAAAAAAAGTAAAAAGAAAGGATTAATCACTGTGCAGTTAAAATAGATCTGTTCTGAGATATTGTGATGTACTGCTTAGAATAATCTCACTTAAAACCCTTGACATAAATGTCACATTGAAGGAACACGCCACACCTCATTCGTCTTGATTCTATGTTCTATGCTAAATATTACTAATACATGCAGAGCATATTCATCCCACATCTTGATTTGTAGAAATCTGTAACAGAACTGGACATATTTGGGATTAAATGTCATGCGTGTACACAAAGTAACCCCATAACGCTTTGGGTGGTGCTGGGTGTGTTGTGTGGGGGAGTAAATTTAGCTTGCATATATGACTATATTCACCCACATCATATCATTAGGTCAATGAAGTTTGCAATTGCAGTGTCACATGACCTCAATATTCAATATAAATACCTGGACAGTTTAGAACATACCTAACCAAGCAGCAAAAACAAAGAGCTATCGAGGAAAAAAAAAGTCCATGATGAAGTTCTGGAAAAAGTATAAATCAGAGTTTGGTTGTTTTTTTTTGTTTGTTTGTTTGTTTGTTTGTTTAAATATCCCAAACTGTAAACATCCTACAGAGCACCAATAAATCCATTATATAAAAATGGAAATAATATGGCGCTACCATGACTAGAGGTGGCCATAAAAACAAGTCGGTAGCAATGATAAGGATGAAGTTAGTCATCCTGAAGAAGAGGAGACACAGAGTAGATAGGAGAAGGTGTTCATAGAAGAAAGTTTAGCTTTACGGGCAGAATAACACAAATAAGGAGAGCAGTATTGGATTAGACAGTTTTCACTCCATGCCATATATACCAGGTTTACTATACACTGGGATGATCCACTGAGCAGCAAATAAAAGCTTAGCTAAAAAAACAAAACAAAAAAAAAAACAGGCATTTTCAATGCAAGAAAATAGTTCTAGATATTCCAGTGCATTCATGACTAATGGGTGGCACAACATTTAAGGCTATAGTTTATAAGAATGAAGCAGCAAATGGAAATAATCACAGCATTTAACCACGGCATAAACCACAAGAACAAAAAACTGTACCCATTTATTTTTCCACTTACATTAACCAATAGTAAAACATCACAGTTCATTTTAAGCAATCTGTTCTGTACAATTCTACTTATGGAATTAATTATTGTTGTTAAAATTACAACTGATATGAACAGACACAAATCTACCAGTAAATCTATCCCCTCTTTCTCTCTCCCTAATTTCTTCTTTGTGTGTGTGTGTGTGTGTGTGTGTGTGGGTATGTGTCAGTCGAAGTCACGAGTCACAGTTTTGGCATATGTACACTGTTAGACCTGTAGTGCACAACTCATGACTCTACACACGCAAGACAGTACTCGTCTTCATGTTCCTAGGAATCTGAAGGATCTCTCCTTTTCTAAGCCTTTTTAGACACATGGGTTTTGGATGAGCATCTCCTCAATTTCTCGTTTATCTGGTGTGTCTGTTTGGATGGCAGATTTCATCTTCCTTCTAGTGACTGCCGTAACTTGCCTCTGGAGAACGAAAATGTTTCCCAGTGGGAATAGAGAGTTTTCATGGTCCAGACGTAGCACTGTCGGGTTCTGGATGTTGCATTGCTCTAGCTGTATTGGGATCCAGTTCATCAGGAACAGTAACCAGTTCTACAGTTGGAACTGGAGTTAGAGTCTGTTACAAAGGATGTGGCTGTGCGTGACATTCACATGCACAGTCAAAAAGAAAATATCTTACAACATCAGCAGGGACGGTAGAGGTCTGAGCTGTGTAGAATGTGATAAAAAATATATATATAAACCAGGGTCTCACTGTGTTAGTCTGGAATGCTTGTTTGTGTTTACATGGGCTTCTTAGCAGTCGCTTTATATGTATCGCTGAAATGAAGTAAAGAACTTAAACTTGTCAAAATGGCACCTGTCAAGGGTTAGGGTATATATGGACACATGAGCATCAGAACTGGACCATGAAGCAATGAAAGACGCTGATTGGTGTGTGTATATAATGTGTGTGTGTGTGTGTGTGTAAACACTGTATAAAGTTTGTTTCAGTGGCGAATGAGAAAAAAGGACAACAAAGGCACTCTTGACCGTACTCATAAATCAAAATGATGGCGGCAAGGGTAGTGGTGGTGGCGGCAAGGGTAGTGATGATGGCGGCAAGGGTAGTGGTGGTGTGGCAAGGGTAGTGATGGTGGCGGCAAGGGTAGTGGTGGTGTGGCAAGGGTAGTGATGGTGGCGGCAAGGGTAGAGATGATGGTGGCAAGGGTAGAGATGATGGTGGCAAGGGTAGTGATGGTGGCGTCAAGGGTAGTGGTGGTGCGGCAAGGGTAGTGATGGTGGCGGCACGGGTAGTGGTGGTGCCAGCAAGGGTAGTGATGATGGCAGCAAGGGTAGTGGTGGTGCGGCAAGGGTAGTGGTGGTGCGGCAAGGGCAGTGATGATGGCGGCAAGGGTAGTTGTGGTCAGTGTTCGAACTATACGAACACTGGGGTGGCCGGGTGGGGAGGGAGGGGTGGTCGCGGGCCGAGGTGTTAATAAGAGCGAAAGATCGCCAACGGGGGGGGGGGTCACGAGCTGAGGCATTAATGTGAGCAACAAACTTTCTCTTTCTCTCTCGCTCATGTTAATACCTCGGCCCGTGATTGTACAATCCCCCCCACCCTCGTCGGCGAACTCTTGCTCATATAAGAACCTCGGCCTGCGATCGCAAAACCCATTCCCAAAAGGGCAGTTTTTTGGTCATCATATCAATATTTTAGAACTCCCCCAAAATTTCACAAATCATGTTTCCAGAGGAGCTCATGTCACCACTAGGGGAGCTATAGCTCCCCCTGCTCCCCCCTAGATCGCACCCTGTTTGTGGTGCACTGGGTCATGATCATGAGTTCAAATCCCAGCATCACAAAGATTGCCTCTGCTGGGCCCTTGACCAAGACCCTTAATTCTAAACTGCTCAGTTGTATAAATGTGATATATGTAAGTCGCTCTTCATAAGCTCTTCCAAATGATGTAAATGTTAATTGTAGTATAATAATGTCACAATCCAGGCTCTGGGGGCGGAGCTTTGTTTATTAGTGTGAATGAGGGTCAGTGTGCTTAAGGATTTTTTTTATTATATTTTTTTTAATCATTAAAATGTTCTTGACTTAGACTAATTTTGATTCATCTTGCCTAAATGTTTCTTAAAAATATTGGAGGAAAAAAAAAACACGATTCTTGCAAGGCAAGGGTAGTGATGACGGCAGCAAGGTTAGTGGTGGTGCGGCAAGGGTAGTGATGATGGCGGCAAGGGTAGTGGTGGTGGCGGCAAGGGAAGGTGTTGGTGGCGGCAAGGGTAGTGATGATGGCGGAAAGGGTAGTGGTGGTGCGGCAAGGGTAGTGATGATGGCGGCAAGGGTAGTTGTGGTGCACTGGGTCATGATCATGAGTTCAAATCCCAGCACCACAAAGACTGTCTCTGCTGGGCCCTTGAGCAAGACCCTTAATTCTAAACTGCTCAGTTGTATAAATGTGATATATCTTGATAAGTGCGTCTTCCAAAGGATGTAAATGTTAATTGTAGTATAATAATGTCACAATCCAGGCTCTGGGGGCGGAGCTTTGTTTATTAGTGTGAATGAGGGTCAGTGTGCTTAAGGATTTTTTTTATTATATTTTTTTTAATCATTAAAATGTTCTTGACTTAGACTAATTTTGATTCATCTTGCCTAAATGTTTCTTAAAAATATTGGAGGAAAAAAAAAAAACACGATTCTTGCAAGGCAAGGGTAGTGATGACGGCAGCAAGGTTAGTGGTGGTGCGGCAAGGGTAATAGTGGTGGCGGCAAGGGTAGTGGTGGTGGCGGCAAGGGTAGTGGTGGCGAGGCAAGAGTAGTGATGATGGTGGCAAGGGAAGGTGTTGGTGGCAGCAAGGGTAGTGATGATGGCGGCAAAGGTAGTTGTGGTGCACTGGGTCATGATCATTAGTTCAAATCCCAGCACCACAAAGACTGTCTCTGCTGGGCCCTTGAGCAAGACCCTTAATTCTAAACTGCTCAGTTGTATAAATGTGATATATCTTGATAAGTGCGTCTTCCAAAGGATGTAAATGTTAATTGTAGTATAATAATGTCACAATCCAGGCTCAGGCTCAATCCAGCTTAAACAATAAACTTTGTTTATTAGTGTGAATGAGGGTCAGTGTGCTTAAGGATTTTTATTATTATTAATTTTTTTTTTTTTTTTTAAATCATTTAATTGTTCTCGACTTAGACTAATTTTGATTCATCTTGCCTAAATGTTTCTTAAAAATATTGGAGGGGAAAAAAAAACACGATTCTTGAGAATGACGATACTTCAAATCTCCGATAAACTTCGTACAGTTCCGCTTTCGCTCGAGTCCCATCTTCGGGAACCTTCGTGCGCTGTTCGGGAAGTTCCGTGAGCTCTTCGGCTTTCCGCTCTACCCCCCAGTTCCGAGTGTGTGTGTGTGTGTGTGTCGTTGTTGTTGTCGGTGACGCGGCGGAGGTGTAGCCTGACGCGGTCTCTTACGTGTCGGCCCGAATAAAAGTGGAGCTCCGAGGGCTCGCGAGTGACGGAAGGAGTGTGTATCGGTAAGAGAAGACAAAGTGTCCCGGCGGGGAGGGAGAGCTCGGGCATGTCCCGGATAAGAGCAGAGCTCGGGGTCGGGTTCGGCCCGTAGGAAACAAAGAGATCATGGCGGCGGGGCTGTTGTACATGCACAAGAGGGAGGGGAGCGTGTAGGACTCCGGGAACGGAGGGGGGAAAACGGGGCTGTGTTCCAGAGCGCAGGAGGGGAAATGTCGAGTCAAGAGCACAGTTTAGGGCGCAGCGGAAACGAGCAAACAATGATGTGCGCGCGCGCGTGTGCGTGTACGTGTGTATGCGCGCGCGTGTTTGATATCGTTGTGTCATCTCCGGCTGTAGGCTAACCTGACTAGCCACCCTTCGTTAGCCACCTAGCTATCATTTTTTTTTAGCACACTTACTAGGTCCCTAGTCAGCTAAACAAGTCCCCCTTATTAGGTGAAATGGTTTTGTTTATTGAATAAGAAGCAAAACTCTTTATATTTATTATTATTATTGTTATTATTATTATTATTATTATTATATTCTAGTCAAGCCGATAACTGACCACCACTTAGACATTTTATGTGCTGATTGGATTATAAAATAGCAGGCTAGGTGGCTAATTAGATTAGACATTAAAATAACTCTAAATTCAATTAGAGTTAAAATAGTATAAATAAGAGTTCAAATATAGTTCACAAGATTAGTGTAACATTTATACAAAAAGAAAAAAAGAAATTGTGTTTTTGAGAAATATTAATACACTGAAGTGCCTTTCCCCCCCTCAACCCATGTATATATATATGAATAAATATAAAAAGTGTTTAACAGATGTGAACACTTGAGAATGTCTTTAATTAAAGTAGAATCATGTGGGGTTTTTTAATGATTGTTATTGATTTCAGAACATGAAGAGATCTGTGTGTGTGTGTGTGAGGGTGTGTGTGAGGGTGGGTTTATATACGCTTATGAGGACCAAATGTCCTCACAAGGTTGGTAAAAATCTGACCAGTTTGATGGTCATCACAGGGTTTTTGTTTGTTGGTTTGTTTGCCTTTTTCAGCAAAAATCTGAAAAATTTAAGGCACCAATAAACGTCCTGTTCATTTCTGAGGTTAAGGTTATCATTAGGTGCAGGAATAATTGGTGGCGTTAATTAGCTGCCCTAATCATTGTCCAAAAAAAAAATAATAATAAAATGCACCTTTTCGCTTCAATATTATAATTTTTTGCGACGCACTAGTGTTTGTGTGTGTGATATACAGTCGACCCTCGAGACTTTGCGGTTCGAATTGCGCGGCTTAACTCTATCGCATTTTTTTTTTTCAAATGAAGTATATTCAATAAAAAGTTGATCGAGACAGTGAAAATGCGGGTTGCGCTCAGTTGTCTTTAGTCAATTATTTTTATTTTTTATTAACTTTTTTCCAAAATATTGGGTGTTATTTCATGTCTAGAGGGTTCTAATAATGTTAAAAATTGTGTTTAGAAGGTCGTAAACAGGTTTTCTATGCTCTAACTACACGGAAATACTACTTGGCGGAAATTCACTTATCGCGGTAGAGTCTGGAACGGATTAACCGCGATAAATGAGGGTTTACTGTAAAATGTATGTATGTACTGTATTTCCAGGTAAAAGGCAGATATTAAAGATGTCTATGCCAGCAAGTACTACTTTTCCTAACCATGAATTGCACTCATTTAAAGTTTTGGTAGCTGTGTGGTATCCACTTTCATTGCATGAAAAGATTTTCTTTCTTTCTTTCTTTCTTTCTTTCTGTCTTTCTTTCTTCCTGTCACCAAGCATTTAATGAAAATATAACACACCCGAAGAGTACAATGTTCTGTAGTATCTGATGAGCCAAAGTATGTAACCTAGCTACGATCTGATGACCACGTTTAGCTTAAAAATAGTTTATATAATCATTTTAACAGAAAGTTCCTGTTCCTGCTTTTGTTGAAGACATCTGGCCATGAATTGTTGTTTATCCTTTTAATTCATTTCCTTGCTACACCGAGAGCTATTTTGTATCCTGTGCTCTATACAAGATGAAGGATTTCTTTAAGCTATGGCGCTCTGACGTTAAGCTACAGAGGAATCAGATTAGCCAGTCTGAGACTCACAATGTCTCTGAACGTGATATCCTGTAGCATACATGATCGTACCAGTTGATTGTAGTAAGTGCTGTTCGGAATGGAATAAAATTTCCGGGCAAATGTCTGTTAAGTGACGTTGCTGGAGGACGGCTGTAGTAATTATAATCGATTTCCACTGTGTAAATGGGAGGGTTTTTACAAAAATGTACCAGTTTTACGGTCGTCATGCTAAAAACTCCGTGTACACAATCCTACACACACTTCATTTTTATAAAACTGATGGTTTGGACCTTTATCGTAAGCACTCGTTATAGAGTGCTTGAGCACTAGTAGGTCACATGACCCTAGACCTTTCCTATAAAAATAAGAACTCACTAAGTAACTTCACTCAAACTCTGAAGTGCTGTTTTTCTGACATGTCCTTCGAAATGCAGTCTAAATTTTAGTTAAAACTCGGGTCAGGTTGTGGTTTGGTTTCGGTAGTTGACGACAGAAAAAAAGAACGTGTGATTTGCAATAAATAAAACCCTTTTCCACACACACATAAATAAATAAAACCCTTTTCCACAGTGGGGCCCAAATGTCTGAGAGCACTAGTGGATATCCTTCTAGTTTACGTTCTTTTCTAATTGAATACAAACTTTTTCATTACAGTAATGAGGTTAAAAGCATCGATTTGCTGCCGTGGTTTTTCTTTTTTTTTTTCCCCAGCAGACGGAAGATGCTGTCAGCAGGCTTGTAGGATGAACAGATTGCAGCTCTAAATTAAGGTGGAGCTTTAGATAGGTGGACGTTTTGGAAGTTAGCAGTGATTTATCACTGTCATCTTGTCTGCTTTTTGAGAGCAGCTTTGTATTCAGTACGTATTAATTCACCTGACAGTATTTAAACATGCACAAACATACAGTCCAGATATAGACCCTTATGCACTGAATTGTAGAACAACACAGGAGAACTCCAGTGAGCAGTTTATGTAGACCAGTTTCGTTTCCTGGATGACTTCCCAGGCAGGAATACTTTGCATAACGGATATGTGTATATGTATATATATATCTCAACACTTTAGCTTCTGTAAAGGGAAAACAAAACATACCTGTTCCTTAATCAGAATGCAGAATACATAACCTGATTCTTATTAGACACAAACATTTTATATAAATATATATAGTATAAGGAAACCTTCTCATGTCATTAGATGAAAGAGATAAGACTCATGGAACTAAAATGAGAACATACAGTTCAATAGATTTTGGTTTGGTTGTAAGTGTGCATTTGTTTATGTTTTTTCGAACATATTTTTTTTATTCCATTAAAAATTATTTAGAAACATGTAAGAAAACCTAGTGGACTTCTTACAGTTCACTAAAGTATGTGGACACCTGATCATCACACCGTTGTGTGCTTGTGGAACATCTCATTCCAGATTTATTCCCCCTTTGATGCTATAATAAGCTCCACTATTCTGTGAAGGACTTCCACTACATTTTGGCATGTGGCCGTGGGGATTAGTACTAAGAGCACTGATGTTGGATGAGGAGGTCTGGGGCACAGTCAGTGTTCCAGTTCATTCCAGTGGTATTCAGTGAGGTTGATGTCAGGGCAGGGGAAAAAAACATATAAAGGCGTCCTATCCGATTGTTTGCTTCCAATTTTGTAGTAAGAGTTTGAGGATCAGGCGTCCACAAACTTTTGGCCTTATAGTGTTTCCTCAAGAAGAACTCACCAGTTGCTGTCATGCCAATATCACCTCTTTAATGTCGTTGCAAAGTACAGCCTGTAATAAAATTTGCTATTTATTGTTGACACAAAGTGATCGGCTTGGCACGCTTCCGCAAACTTTTATGGAAGCTTGATTCATTTTGCACAGCAGAACACAAGCAAGAATGTAGAGGGGAGATAAAATAATAGTATAAAAGAGGCAGGACTGAACTATACTGTAGGAATATTGAGAATAGAAATGCATTCGAGTTAAATATGGCAGAGGTGACAGAGTAGTGGTGGCTTGCAGCAGGTTCATTAAGCATGTTAAAATCAGTGTAAGCATGATCCAGAAACAGTGTAATGATGAGTCCTGGTGCGTGTCTGCAGATAACTCAATGACCATGGAGGCGGGAGCGGAGGCCCAGCAGGGTGCAGACACGGCTGTGGCTGAGACTGAGGCCCAGCATATCACCCAGGCCCAGATCGCCACGCTCACTCAGGTAATTATGCGCACCGGAACCTCTGCTCGCCAAATCCACATGATCACACTCGCTTGGGCACATTACAGAATGGATGTCAAACAGGGTAGTTGGGTCAAGCTCAGGGCAGCGACTCATCATGTTAATAGCAGATTAACGTCACAAGTCGTACAAAGACAATTAAATCGAAGCCGGGTTGTACAACACTTACATTCATGGCAGATTTAATAAGCTGTATGTGTGTATGTACGTGTCCTGAATGAATATGTGTGTTTTTGTTTCTGGGTGTAGGTGACTGTGGGTGCAGGACACACCACCGCCACCGCCCCCACCGTCACCCTGGTGCAGCTGCCTAATGGGCAGACAGTGCAGGTGCACGGAGTGATCCAGGCAGCGCAGCCGTCCGTCATCCAGTCCCCACAGGTGCAGGCAGTCCAGGTCAGTCTCTTCTGCAAACGATTTTAATGCCCAAGGCACATTGTAAAGAAAGATAAACGCTTTTTGGCTGGAGTGTTACCATGACGTGTTTACCCAGAGTGAGCGAGGATGAGCATTTTTGGATGATGTAAGCCTACGTTTAATTCTGGAATGACTCATGTTGGATATTGCACAAGTACCTTTAGGTGCAGTTAGTGAAGGTAGTAATTTTCCAGTAGTGAGGTGGTAAATAATTGCAAGCATTTTATTGACTTGCTATGATTGATCAAGGCAACATCTTTTCATTTTCACTGGGTAGACAACATATAACTGTAATGCATCTTATTTATCTGTTTGTTTGGTATTACTTTATTGAAACATGATGACCACATACAGTATATGATGTTGTTCCTACCAAAATCAGTCAATGGTCACATTTTCAGTATATTTGTGAGCACAATTATTATGAATAAAATATGGAGATGCCTCTATATTTCGATCAGATTTCTACAGTGGCGGAGAGCGAGGACTCGCAGGAGTCTGTGGACAGCGTGACTGACTCTCAGAAACGCAGGGAGATCCTCTCCAGGCGCCCTTCTTACAGGTGTGTGAGAGTACAGCAGTGTTACTGTTATCTGTGCACCTGTGCTGGGATTCTTATGTTGCATTTGTGTCTTGGCCCACAGGAAGATTCTGAACGACTTGTCGTCAGATGCCCCGGGAGTACCAAGAATTGAAGAGGAGAAATCTGAGGAAGACGCTGCACCTGCCATCACTACCGTTACCGTGCCAACCCCCATTTATCAGACCAGCAGTGGCCAGTACAGTATGTTTCAGTCTCACTAGTGACCATACACCTGCTATTGTACACTTTCACAATGAGGAATACGAGAAAACCGTTCTCACTTGCCTCTCTTTGTCTCTTAGTTGCCATCACGCAGGGTGGCGCCATCCAGCTGGCCAATAACGGCACAGACGGTGTGCAAGGTCTGCAGACTCTGACCATGACGAACGCGGCAGCTGCACAGCCCGGCACAACTATCCTACAGTATGCCCAGACGAGCGACGGACAGCAGATCCTCGTGCCCAGCAACCAAGTGGTGGTGCAAGGTGAGCTGCTCTAACAGGAACACAACCTAACACACTAGCTTTCAGGAGCATTCAGGAGTCCTATTCTAGGCAGCATGTGTTTTGAGTGCATGGTTTTGCAAGAAATGCTCTTATCATAAAGTTAACATCTGATTCAGTCACTGAATATAACTCGGCGTTTCATTCTGCAGCTGCTTCAGGAGATGTTCAGGCGTATCAGATCCGCACAGCGGCAGCGAGTACCATTGGCCCTGGAGTAGTCATGGCCTCATCGCCTGCTCTGCCCAGCCAAGGAGGTGCCGAGGAGGCCACGCGCAAACGGGAAGTGCGCCTCATGAAGAACAGGTGAAGTTTTCATACTTGCATGCAAGATGAGTGTGTCCTCCACAAATCACTGTCACATGAACAACACCAGATTTTAGTGAATTACACAGCAAAGAAGAGCCAAAAAAAAACAATGTTTCAGATTTCACTGTAGGAATCAAAAATAGAAGCTAAAACGAGGGTAATCTTGTTTCGTTTGAAACAAAATCGACTTGTAATAAACCAAGTGAATTCTCGCCTAAACATTTGAATGTCAGCCAATCAGCATTCACTTGACACGTAGCAGCGACGTGCAGTTAACTCATGCGAGGTCTGAGCACTAGCACGTTTCTGCATGCCACATTTACCCATAATCCCCCTCTCCGCATAACGTAGAAGTATAAATTTGTATTGAGTATGATGTATAGTTCTAATTTTGAGCCCAGTGTCAGATTGCACTTCTCATGTATAATTTTTTAATTTATAATACAGTAAACCCTCATTTATCGCGGTTAATCCATTCCAGACTCTACCGCGATAAGTGAATTTCCGCAAAGTAGTATTTCCGCGTAGTTCAGGCATAGAAAACCTGTTTACGACCTTCTAAATACGGTTTTTAACATTATTATAGCCATCTAGACATGAAATAACACCCAATTTTTTTTTAAAAAGTTAATAAAAAATAAAAATACTTGACTCAAGACAACCGAGCACGCGCTGTATCATTTTCACTATCTTGATCAACCTTATAATGAATATACTGTATTTGAAAAAAACGCGATAGAGTGAGGCCGCGAAATTCAAACCGCGAAGTTGCGAGGGTTTACTGTATTTATATGATGTGTGTTTTGAAATTACAGTAAATTACCGTATATTTATTGGAAATTACTTACAGTAATTTCCAATAAATAGTGTTAGATGGGACAGCTGTCACTAATACACACTGATCAGAGCTTCATCTGTCTCTCCAGGGAGGCGGCCCGAGAGTGCCGCCGGAAGAAGAAGGAATACGTGAAGTGTCTGGAGAACCGCGTGGCTGTTTTGGAGAATCAGAACAAAACTCTCATTGAGGAACTCAAAGCTCTCAAAGACCTCTACTGCCATAAATCTGAGTAAAGTCTTCATCCATGTGTGTCCTTGGTGGACTTCAGTGTACATGTACAGAGACTGTATGTGAGCTCTCCCAGGAAGGAACGCATGTTTTCTAAATATACTTTTTAAAAAAGGAAAAGAAAAAAAAAAAGCATCAGACTGCCTGGAAATTCCCATGACCACACTGGGGCGTGGACCCCATGGAAAAAAAATCTCTGCACCAACGGATCATGTCTTTACAAATAAATCGGATAAAGGTGTTCTAGGACTTCAACAATTCGCTTGACTCTTGACTCAATTCGCCCCAGGTTTGTTGGAAAACACATTAGTGTTAATGTGTCGGTTTAGGAACAGCTAATTTGATACTGATGTCGGGAAGTTTTTAACAAATCTGAATATATTGAAAGAGGTGCAAACAACTCAGTTATGCTATTTAAATATATCTAAACATCTCTGGACATTAAGGGTCAGTTAGGAACGTCTACGTTGGAATGAGAAACATTTTTTCCTCGAGCATCAGATTTTGAGCTATATTTGTCTGACTGTTACTAATACTTGGTGTCAAATGTTTTGAGTTAGTGATTTTTTTTTTTTCTTTTTTTTGCATACCTACACACATTTCTACTGTAAAATATTGTTACATTTATTTTTGATGCCTTATAAAATAACTGTATGAAAACAGATCGAGAGAATTTAAGGCATTTATAAATGAAAATATTTCTAGTGTCTATAGGAAACTCTTCTAGTCATGTACATTCTGAGTTTAATTCGTAACTACGTTTCGTTACGAAAAAAAAAAAAAAAGGAGCCTTGCTTCTAGCCAGAAGTGATCCACTGCACTGGTTTTGGCTTCTCCCTTTCTTTTGAATATTAAACTTTTTCACAATCAAGTTATATTGTGTTCCATGTACCCTTCAGAATAGGCAAACACATTCCTGAGTGTCAAATTTTCTAGATTTTGAGCAACTTTGCGCCTCCGAGTCAGACCGTATTTGCTAACATTGCTGCAAGTGCTGGTGCATCTGAGGGCAGACCGTGACGAGGCAACGCAAAAGGGAGAATGTTGACGTGTTTAACGTGCAGATTAGCTAGATTTCATAGTGTGTATGGTGAAAGTGTAGAGGATCGAGGTGTGTTTGCTGAACTTGGCGGAAATCAAGGTTAATGGGATGTTGATGTACTGATCTGGCTGCTTCAGTTCCACTCAAGCACAAAGTGTTACAGTGGGCTTAATCCGGGCATTTGGATTGCATAAAGAGTGAATAGATACAATTAAATATTATAAAGATTTTTAAATGTCATGGACTTGCATTCTTCTGCCTTTTTTTTATATA
>JAOVYU010000060.1:11540290-11556811 GCA_025674565.1 Synodontis membranacea | reverse complement strand
CAGAATTCATAAAATGTAATTTATAACACTATTTGTACGCAAAAAAAAAAAATAGGATGCCTAAGACTTTTGCACAGTACTGTACATATTTTTCTTTTATTATCTGGCTTTATCTAGGCTGTCCTGATCCTTATTTTCTGTACAAGTAGTCATGCATTTGTAGCACAAACTGTGTCAGATACACGGCCAAGCCAGTTTCGCTATACACTCACTGTCCAGTTTATTAGGAACACCGGTACGCCGGGACGTTCATGCAGTCGTCTAAAGAGTGAATCATGTGCATGTCACAGGCTCAACCAAACTGGACAGTACAAAATTGTGGGGGAAAAAAAAAATTCACCTGGTCTTTTTCCCAGTCTTCATCCGTCCAGTGTGTCCTTGGCTGACAGGAGAGGAACCTGATGTGGTCTTCTGCTGTTGTAGCCCATCCACCTCTACCTTTGATGTGTTGTGCTTTTCTGCTCCACACGGTTGTAAAGAGTGCTTATTTGAGTTACCATGGACTTCCTGTCAGCTCAGAGCACTCTAGTCGTTCTCCAAAGATCTCTCTCATCAACAAGGTGTGATGAGATACAAACACAAATTTGTATATATTTTTTTTTTTTACGCACCATTCTGCATAAATTCTAGAGACTGTCGTGTGTGAACAATCCCAGCAGATCAGCGGTTTCTGAAATACTCCAACCAGCCCATCTGGCACCAGCAACCATGTCACCAACCCAGAGCTCGCACTTTTTCTTCATTCTGCTGTTTGATGTGAGCGTTGTCTGAAGCTCTTGACCTGTATCTGCATAATTTGTTGCATTGTAATGCTGCTACGTGATGATTAGCTAGGGTCACTGCGCGAATGTGCAGGCGTACGGGTGCCCCTGTTAAAGTGGACATTGAGCATACCGTACACGTCAATTTAACAAGCGTTTTATTTCATCGCTGTTGTCAATAAAACGTTTTGACAGGTCTATAGTACAGTGGCAGCTTGCGGATCGGTTCGGGTTAAATACACGCCCCGGCTTGCTAACCACCGCAGGTGTGTGTGTGTGTGTGAGCACCAACTGCACCCATTGAAAAGATAATTAGGGGTAATGAGTGCACGTGGAAGACAGAGATTGAGATTGTTTCTGATTAGGTAATGGAAGGAAGGGCAAGCGCGCTATTAACGCAGTGTTCCAGTGCAGCGTGGTTATGTAATGATATATATAGAATCGATTTGTTTCTGATAGAATTCGGATAGAATTCACGTAATGGCCTGCCATATAATTTTGAAAATATTTGATATACAGTATATCAAGACTTTTTTTTCGTCACCAGGTCATTGCCTCATTGGTCATCCCCTGGTCTATATTTTCCAATAATTTGAACCCATTCCAGGATCATTTCCAGTTCTTGGTTCTCGGATTTATTTTAGCATTCCGGTCAGCTCTAATTTCTCTGAAGCACTTGACCTGTAGCTGCATGATTTTATAGATTATTCTGCTGCCACATAATTGGCTGACTGGATAATCGCGGGAACGTGCCGGTGTTCCTAATAAAGTGGAAGCCGAATCTTCCGTGCAATATATCGCAGCATATTTGCGGTTGGATTGAATGCAGCTCAAGGCGATGTCCGTGTCCTTCGATGCTTCGGCATCCAGATTTATACTCCACTTATATGAGAGAGAAATTCGGAAAGCCCGCTGGTGTGAGTTTAGCTAATTTCTATGATAACGTGGATCGCCTGCAGCACAGCTTTCCCGTGCTAATTACACTACCACATCTTATTATGCGTAGCCCTTTCTGAACTGGGTGACCTTGCTTTGTCATTACTAATAGCCTTTTGCTGATAATTAATCAGCTGCTTAGAAATTCGCTTACAGGATGAACTCCAGTTTATGCAACAGCGCTATTCATGGATCCAGTGCCGTGTACAGGAGTCTTAAGTGATTGCCTGCAAATGTCACAGGGAGCTTGTGATGAATTTACCCAGAATACTTTAACTTCATTAAAAAAAAAAAGAAAATTGTGTTGTCGGTGGAGGAGTTCTCTTCCTGGACAGATGTGCCTTTAAATGTGCCTTTAACTACGCGTGATCACTGTCTCAGAGACTACTGGCTACATTAAACAGGCAGCGTTTTCTGGCATTTTAAATTCTGGTGAATGTTAAATACTGAAAATCATTGGTGTCAATTCGTGTGCAGCGTCTGCCTCAAGACGCTCACAAAGCTTCAAATCTACAGTATTTTATAGCATGATCTGTATTTATTTATTGGTCCGCTTCAAAGGAGCACGTTGTGACACGAACACATATGCACGCGTACAAGGTGCGGCTATTACTGTAGATAACGAAACCGATGCTGTCGTTCAGTTTTAATGGAGAAAACTTGCAGTTCAATTACTTTCCCGTTCAATATATTCCCTTTCTGCAACTAGACATGGCTGCGTTCTGGTTGCCCACTGATCGAAGTATTGCAGTAGGTCTTCTTCCATTAGTTGTTTCAGAAGCTCCGTTTGTTTTCTTCTTCACTTCTGGAAGAGACTTGAAAAGAGTTCCCTGGAGTGCAGGGCTGTGTGTGCTGGCGTGTTGTCCTGATGAAGGAGGAAACCATTCGTGGCCGCCTTCTTCTGACGTTTTCTCGCAAAGATTTGTGAACCTTTCTGTAATGGTGTAATTATGGACAACTACAGTAGGTTCCTGATCGAATAACAGTGAACCTTTCTGTAATAGTGTTGGTTCACTGTTATTTGATCAGGAACATAGATGTCCATAATTACTCTCTTAGTGTCAAAGAAAACAAGCGCCTTGGCCTTGAACTTGGACTTGCTTCGTCAAGCTTTCTTCATCTGGCATCCCATGTTTCCCAGTGCACTGACTGCCATTTTTTCTCAGGATCGTATCGGTCCCCAACCTTTCTTGTACCAAGGACCGTTTTCATGCATAAAAATGTTTCCGCGGACCGGGTAGAGGCACTGAGGTTCGCGTAGCGGGTGTGGAGCTTGTGTATTGCCTATTGCGTTGAACCTTGGGTAGGAAACTTGGTATTTTCATTTAAATGCAGCTTTCATTTTGCCGGCAGTTTCTGACCCTTCTGCTGTCCCATCGTTTTGCTCGTTCCTTCCCGAAAAAGCTCTCCACTGAATTTTGTTTTTGGCTCATTTCTTTTTCAAGGGTTAGCTTGTGTCGCTGATGCATGAAACGATGTGCCAGAGTCAAGTGCGGTAGTGAGGCGAGGGCAGAAACGGTCACTTTTCAAAATAAGATCTGGAAGACTAACAAAAGAAAAATAACCATAATCTTAAACAAGAAATTTTTTCTTTGCAGCCCTGTACCAAATGATCCACGGACCGGTACCAGTTTTGTGGACCGGGGGGTTGGGGACCTCTGCTCTAGACTGCTCTCTGGTCGTTATTTAATAGCCACACCATATACAGTATGTCAGAGATTTCAGCCGGAGGCAGATGCAAATGCAGATACACATTTAATACCTTAAACACATTGAAAGAGACTCCAGAACACGAACAATGCCTTGGTAAACATATAAGCATACAGTACATGCAACATGAGGTGAAAGTGGCAAAAGATAGACAACGAATGCTCCCGAAGTTATATACCAGCGCTCAATAGATTACAACGTGACTCAGGGGCGCGACTTTAACGTCACTTGCTGGGGCTTACGTGAAACGTAGTTCCACGTAAAAAATCTATATTAATTTTTCTTCTATTTAACAGGTAACAGATTTAGTAGAATATTAAAAGCAGTTCTGTATTCTGATAAAGGTTTGTTGGCTAAGTGAATTCTAGTTTATCGGCTGCATGTATTAGGTGGCGTGTAAAAGTTAGCACTTCACTTCTATCCAGAGTCATCTATGATGAATGGCCGTTCACTGCTGGCTAAATGAAAACTGTTCATGTTTCATCCTTAGCCCGCTATATGACATGTCTCTCGGGAATGTAACTGAATCACGGGTGCTATTGAGAAAAGATGAAACAGGGGTGCGCTTGACTTTAGTTTAACCGGTTGATGAAGAACAGTCTCACAAACTCATTTATAATCCGGAGTCCTCCGGGGACAGGCCTGGGCATCAGGCACTAATCTCCGTGATTGTAACTTTCCACAGGGGAGCTGTGCCCGCTGTTTCCACCTCATCTCAAATCACCCTTATGAGCATAACCAACAAAAAAACCTGCTTAGAAGGCTGGAAAGGACTGAGCTCGAGTCTTTATTCTCCGTCTCAGCTTGTTCCTTTGTCGTTTTAGCCACCAGCACATGCATTCTTTGTCTTTGTTTTCGTTCCCTGTCATTCTAAGAATTGTCATTTTCTCTTGACTTTGGGTTTGACGTATTCATGGTCCATGCCTCATTTTCTTTTCGGTTTCTGCGTCTCGTGTTCTCTTTTCTCCCATCTCATTCCCCCAGCCCTCTGAATTGCTTCAGATCTGGCTTATATCAACATTTGTTGTACAGTATTTACCAGCGTCTTCCCAACTCTCTCACAACCACTTTCTTCTCTTGATATTATATATATAATTGATACACTTGATAAACTGGCTTTAAATGGATTTATTGGCTTTATTGGAAATAATAGTTTTGTGTAAATCTTTTCTCATATCCATCACACCAAAATTCCTCTCCGTCACCTAGACTCTTGCGCCGTGTCTTTCCGTTGCTCCGCTCGCTCGTTTCTCTTTCGCCTGCCAGCATCACACCGAGCTAAATATTCGCCGGCATGTTCCCCACATCGACTATCTGGGACTACGCATCCTCAGAGCCAATTAAAAATGGCCACTGCTTCCTGGAAAGTCTCGTCTCTGAAGGATTCACACTATAGACCGTGCTTCGGCGTATAATCTGGATTGATTGTATGGTGCCATTGAATGGATGCACGCAGCACGAGATAATGAACAGTTTTAGATTAAGGCTGGTTTTCAGTCATCTATGATCAAATTCTTATTGCTGATCTCCAGTACAGTACGGTTTCTTAGTTATCTAGTAACTATGCAAGGCAAGTCATGAACAGGTGCGGTAACTATTTGAGTCGAATAATATATTACACTTCATTACTAATTACTGAACGGACCTGGAAAGTAATTATTTTCTTTCCCTTGTCCTTAGCACGAGACAAAGAAAACGTAGAACTAAAAAATAACTGAAACGGACCATGAACAATAAATTCGTTCATTATTCATGGCACAAATCAGTAACAACTATAGAAAGAAAACAACCCTAAAAAAAAAGAAACATTCCTACAAGAACATATCCAGTAATAACTGAAATAAAGTGATATTAAAAGAACAATACACAAAAGATGACGTCATTTGCTTTTAAAACTTGTATAGTAAACTTACTGGTTTTATTGCAATTCTGTAGGATTTGGCTTTTGACCCACTCACAGACTTTGTCGTCCATTACACAGGGACGAGGTTTAATACGAGCCGGTTATTTTTTAATAATGCTTTAATGCATACTTTAATATCACAGTGTTGTGATCTCACATTAAGCTGTTAATGGAGCTCTTCGAAAAACACGGAGGCCACAGTTCAGTGTGTGTGTGTGTGTGTGTGTGTGTGTGACTGCTTAGTGGTTCATTTTTCTGCAATACCTGGGGGGATCAACACAGCGACGGCCTCTCCCCACTTATCCGCCAAAGCCTGTTACTTCTTACTGATTTAAAGCACACGCAATATGATTATGACTAAATTCAACGAAACACAATGCCCTTCTAATGATATTAGCCGTCCAGCAAGCACCTCAGGGTTTAAAGTTACATACCAGCTGCCATTTGTTCCAGGCTGCTGTAGTACATGATTAGGGCAAACAAATCTGACGCAGACCCTGGGCAGCTGGGGAGTGGAGAAAAGTTCACACAGGAAAGCCTGTTTGTCCCAGGAACGAGGCTTCTTTAGACAAATAATATTTGACAGATTGCTTACAAACAGACTGTACATTGGTGAGGAAGTGCAATAAATCATCCTGACATTCCTTAAACTCACTTTTGCAAAAAAACAACAACAAAATAAAGGAAACTCTCGCTTCCTTTTATGAGATTTGTCCGTCGCACTTTCCTGCTTCATGAACGTTCCTGAAAATGACCAGGAGCATCGGATGTCGGAAGGGCAGGTGGTAGGCAGACGTAAATGCAACAGCAGCTTGTTTAATGGCAGGCAAGCTGGCAAGAACCGAACCGTTGTCCGACAGCAGCGTCAAAAGCCAGGCAAAGTCCAGATGATCAGTAAACAGGCTTAGCTCGGTAATCAGCATCACAGAAGTCAATAATCATAAACGCGTGCACATCAGCAAAGGTTTGGCGACTAAACAGAGCCGTGCTTCGCAAATGGGAAGCGCAAAATGACGTCCTTAAGCACTGTGGCTGGAAATGAAACCCGGTGAAACAAATCAGTAACCAGGAGACGGTGAACGGAAGAGTAACGGAAGCCGTGCTTCCCTTAGGCCGCTGAGGATTCTGGGAAACAGAGGACTCTTGGATACGGAGTCTTGACCAGGAATGCATGACAGATGATCTTATTATTGTTATTAATGATCTTATTATTGCTCTCTTGTTTGCCTGTCTGACCTTGTGTTTCTGGCTTTGCGTAACTTAATTAGTGGAGTTGCTTTGTGTCCATATAATCTCTTCTGTCTCTCTCTCTCTCTCTCTCTCTCTCTCTCTCTCCTCTGCGCTTGTTCCTTGCCCTGTGTTTGCTTCATAGCAGGGTGTCAAATGCAAATTCAGGGCCACATCAGCTTTCTCGTGAGTTCTTGAAGAGCCATAAACTATAATCTTTTTTTTTTTTTTTTTTTTTTTTTTGGACAGATCTGTTCTGTCATTTAAGGCCAATAACGTAGGCTCTGAAAATAGAATTAGATGCTTCTAGGAAAAAGAAGGGAAACAATTTATAGTGATATTCTAACTGTTGTAACATTTATTTCACTGATTGAAGTTTTTTTATATTCATGTATATATTGAAAGCATTCACAGAAAGAGATTTTAGAAGAATTCACACTGGGTTAGTCTTGTCTTTGCATTTCATCCCCCCTTCTTCCCTCCCCGTTTTTTTTTTTTTTTTGGAGCGTATTTCAACATCGGGAGGTTTGGAATCGATCACTGAATCACTACAGGCCAACATCCAGTGCATTTCTGAAACATTTTTACATGTGATCAGACTTCTTTGATATACTGCGAATTTTAGATTTTAGAAAATATTGACCACAAGCCATTTCTGTGTTTTTTGGGTTTTTTTTTTTGCAAGTACGCGTAGGCCGAATGAAATGAGGCAGCTGGCCATATTTGGATATTTGGAGTGTAATGTGTGCCCTGTGGTATCGTAGCTACTGATCTAGGAAAGGCTAGTGTCCGGGGTTAACACTTGGAAGGTGTGAATCGCCGACATCTTTCTCATCTTTCTGTAGCGATAAGAATTTAGGAATAATATGGCACAACGGAATGCACGAGATCTCAGTGTTTGGATCATAATTTGTGTGTGTGTGTGTGTGTGTGTGTGTGATTGTTTTAGTCCTGATTTGTTAGCATCGGCATGAAAATGTATCATAAATATATTCTGCTCCTGTTCTGGAAAAGTTACATGATACAGTAAAACATTTAAAGAAAGAAGATCAACACAATTTGCTTTCATTATTAACGACAATTTTCTTGAGTAGCAGGATAACATTTACAATTTGAAATAAAAAAACAAACAAAAAAACATTTCTGTAAAGAGCAGTGTGCGACTGAATAATGATCCAGTTCACATAGACCAAAGTTCCATCTCCAAAAGAATTATTTCTTCTACATCATAAAATGTCATCTGAGTCTTGCTTATTATTCTTATGCTGCTAGAGGTTATAAATACAGGTGGGGGGGGGGGGGGGGGGGGGGGGGGGGTCAGAATTTATAAAGTCTGATTTCGCATGCTGGCTCTAGTTTGTATTCTACATCGTTTCCACCGGAGTACGATTCCTCTCGTCTTGTTACCTCTCCTCCAGCTTGTGCTCCCTATTTCTTATGTTCTGTGCCTCCATGAGAACTTGAGCCAGTCTTTTCATGGAATTCCTTTTCATGTTCACACATCAATCCATCATGCTGTTTTTGGACTGCGGACCACAGACGCTTGCGGCATATTATTACAGCGTCAACAGCCTTTTCACTTCACTGGTTCCATGTAAAAACGAAGGCCTGTGTCGGTCAGTGCAGGAATTATGCCGTGTTAATGCCTCTGTTAAGGCAGATACACTTGTTGCTCTTTTATCAAAGTGTTCATCTTTTGCATTTTTGTATTTATCGCTCATGTGTAGGGATCACAAACCACCACGGTCTGTTTTGGAAGACTTTTATCTTCTGTGTACGGTACGAGTTGACAAATTCCCCCGCACCTTTTTTTTTTTTTAGTACAAATCCCCTGTTCTGCTTCTGTTTTCCCTTCAGTCTACACTGTAGGAAGTGTGTTAAATAGACCAGAGAATGATCACCGCACATCTAATTGTAACTTTTACCGTGCGCAAGATCCTCAGAGACTTGTAAATGCATTTTCATACAGTATATCGCAGTTGAGGTTTCTTTTTTAATTATTATTATACGTCGTGTATAGTAGTAGTGTGGATTTAATTCCTCAAGTCAGAAGAAATGCATGTCACAGATCTGGCCTTCGCACTCCTCTCGGATTATATTAGCTAACTCACTGTCACTCGCTTCTCTCTTCGGCGATCGCTCATCGTTCGTGGCAGTGAACGAGGTGCGGCTCCGGCTAGGAGGAAATTGGATCTCGCGCTTGTCAAAGGCTGCATAATTGGTCCCTGCTCCTGTGCCGTGCCACTCGGCTGATAGCCTCTTTGACTAAATCATTTTAATTAAGCTTTTACAGAATTAAACGGCTGGAAGGCAGCCCCACTCATACACCTCTCAGTCGGCGTGACCTTCTGCTTGATATACACTCTGGCCTTGTTCTTACATATCTGCATTTTTTTTTTTTTTTTTTTGTTACCTTCTTTTCAAGGTGAACACAGATGGATCTCAGTCACACTCACAAAGCATTGAAATGTATAACAGGTTCACTCGGGTGACTGCTTTGATCTGCATCCCGGAAGGTCAGTACTTTCAGCTCATAGTTCACTATGCACCTGGTGGCCACGGAATATTTTAATTTTTAACGACGTTGCACAAGGATTATAAGTGCGGCGGCCCCGGGAAAGCCCTTTGACGTGTTCTACTCGTTCTGGGAAACAAGGTTTCCTGGACTGAAATATTGTGCTCTTTTGTTGCAGGTATCTCCACCATAAGTTCTAAGCTCAGAAAATAAATAAATAAATAAATAAATAAATAGGGAAAATTGCATTTAAAGATTCTATTGCAAATACATACATTAACATCACTCCAGCATTCACTGTGTAAGGGAGTCGCGCTATAGCTAATAGGTTTTAGACAGGTTTAATCAGACTGGCTGGATTTTCTTCGGCGTTTGTTAAACTGGCCACTTACCAAATCTCAAACTGACCCTTTCTAACAGCAGGATTAGACGCCCGATTAAAAGTCGCTTTCTTGAAATACTGTATATTTATGGCTTATAAAAGTAGAGCTGTCACAGCTCGCTGGCTCCACAAAAAAGAAGAATCAAAGGCTGAAGGGTTGAGGTTAGGGGTCATGAAGAGACGTAGAAGTTTGCCTAGCCTCAGATTCCTGATCTTGGCTGAGAGGAGTGGATTTTTGCTATTGTAGTTGACGTGTTGTGCTTTTTGAAATGCTTTTCTGCTCACCGCGGTCGAAAAGAGTGCCTGTTGAACGTTCATGCCTCTTGGCAGTGCTGCGATTTAATTCATGACCTTCTGGAAAGTGGTAGCCACTGAGTTACCGCTGCCTTATTTGAGTTACTCTAGTCTTGAATGTAGCCTGGGCCAAGACTACATCCTCATCCTCAGACCTCTCTCATCGACAAAGCGTTTCTGATATAACATTAAAAAGAGTGATACAGCAGTAAGAATTCAGTATGCGTTAAACAACAAAACGCGAAAGGTGAAATGCCTTGAAGAGCGTAATCATTCCCTGCTGTTCAATTATCACCAGTATCACGTCCTGTCTGTTTCTTTTCCCATTGTCCTGCAAAATTCTTACTAGTAGTGTCATGTTTTTTTTTTTTTCTACGTCTCATTAATGAAAACAGCCAGACAGATCATTTGGAGGAGGACCAGCAAGAAAGCTTTGAAAAGACATAAATGATAACAAAGGGAATGATACAGATGGGTGTCAGATGAAAGGGTTTTTAGAAGATGGCAAGTGCTTATGGTGCAGAGAATGAACGTTTAACGCATTTAGCTGTAATATGAATATTGGATGAACATGTCAGCCAGCCACTGATCAGATGCAATTTTTTTTTTTTTTTGCATACACTGTTGTTAAAGCAGGAATGGATCCCATGTGTTACGATGTAGTACAGGGATTAGGGCTCTACTATAGGTCTCACAAAACCCACTTTAGTGCTAAAGAAAGAGACAGATCTGGCACTTGCAGATGTGTTTGCAGCTGTATGCTCTGGGCTTCTTTCATAGTTCATAGTTCTTTCAACTGTTCACGGGTGAGAAAATGAAAAGGTCAGACCCAACGATCAAAGAACTTTACCTTCCATAGAGGCAAAGGTCATATATTTTTGTGTAGCCATATCACCAGACACGTGCCTTTGCGTTCATAAAATCCACTTTAATGTATCTCAACCTATAAATGCATGGTTTTTTTTGGGGGGGTTTTTTTTTCAGCCGTACATAACTCGTGAGCAAACGTGCACATGTATCTAACGCAGCCTGTATGTGATTTCGGCCGTCTGTTAAGTGGGAAATGATTCGATTAAAATCTTGGTCCAGTTCTGTAACAGGCTAACGTGTGTTTCCCATTTCAACTTACCGTATACTGTAAAGGTGCTCTAACAACAGACCTGCGATTAAAGGAAACCATCAGGTTCCACTTACGTTATCATGTCCGGGAGGGTGCGGTAAACGGGGTCGCATAAACAGAAACAAGTAGACCTTCAGCAAATAAGGAGATTTCGTCTGTGTGTTAGGATGTTTTGTCTAAGCAAAACATGTTTTGTCTAGGATGTTTTGTCTATGTTCCGTAGCAGCCACTACTACATTTGTAGCTGTCCCATTAGTTTTGTGTCATCCAGTGGGGTCCTAGTGTCGGTGGCTTTCCGTTGAGCGTCGTTGGAAAAACCCCTGGTCTCAAATCAACACCAATAATTGTTTTACGATGTGGAATTTTTGGCTCTTGACAGCAAAATCGGCTGAACGTCGTGTAAAGAATTGGGGATGAAAAACTGTGTAAAGCTGGCTTAAAGGGGCCAGCTCACCTTTCCCAGAAGCCTCTGCACTGAGTAGCGAGTCATCATTTTTGATGCCACCGATATTCCACTGTATTACGTTTGAAAAACAATGTCCTGTATGTGGACAAAAACAACAAATTGGATTCTGAGGAGGGTTAGCTGGTCCCTTCAACACAAACTCTTCTACAAACTTCAGTATAAAACTGTCAAAACATTACATTATCCCTAAATAAGTTTAAAAAAAAATGTAGTTTTGTTATATTTTAAATTTTTTTCTCTTGTTTAAACATATTTGCAAATGATTATAATTGCACAATTTAGGGATTTTTGATATTGGTAAATTGTTCAGAGAACAACGGTTGAAGGATATTAGAGAGGCAGAAGGTAAGAAAAAAAAATAGAGCTGTGTGTGTGTGTGTGTGTGTGTGTTTGGAATGACGGGTTCGTTCCTCACTAACGTCCTGCGGTATGCATACAGTATAAAAGTTACACTATTCTCGGTTCTTGGATCAGGTAGCCGAGCAAGGCAATAAGCAGTTAGCTAAACTGACATAATAGAATCAGCGTGCATTAGAGCTTAAGATAAAAAGTGTTCGGAGGTTCATTAGCTGTAATTGTTTACTCGTTTCCGCCAATTGCTTATTATTTTCATCCCATTAGTGCTAATGGTGCATTCTATTCCTCTGTAATTTAATGTGAAATTTCCCATTGTCATAACTGTGCCTTGCTTAAAACCTGAGGCTTCAGTTCAGATCTTGGTGTTTTGTGGAGCTGCGGGAAATAGTAGGTAGGCAGTAGGTCGAAAAAAAAAATAAAAAAGACATAAAGCGAGAGGGGAGTGAGAGAGGGAGCCACACCAGTGCCTAAGGGGAGGCTATATGGGATGGGCATTGGATTCTAAAGGTCATATTTTACAATTAGTCCGAGACTCAGGCTGGCTCCTCTGCTCGGAACAAAGAGAAAGCAGCTGTCTCCTGTCTCCATGTTCCTGCCATTTAGATGAAACATTATGTCCTTTCTCGATACTTTGTTTCTGTCTGTCGTGATTTTCTGACGTCATCGTCCTGATCGATGTCAGCTGACGGAAGATTGAAGACTTCTGATACACACTGATTAAAAAATTGTATTGGGTGCCAAAGATAAAATGGGAGGATGTATGGACGAACACCTCGTCTGTTCTGAAGGCTACTTGCAGATTTAGAAACTATTTCTAAGAAAACCTCATGTTGCACAGTGCTTATGTTGCCCAGGGCTCCACCGGATCCACTTTTGTGTTTCTGTGAGAAGAGTATTTAATGGGTTCACATGCACCTGTGCAACATTTCTTGAACTCAGCCAGTGCTACAGATGCTCAGAAGTAACACCCCCCCTGCAGGGTAAAAGTCCAGCCACCTGTGTGATCACCATATGCTGCCAAAGAACTTCCTGTCCATTTGTCCGTCAGTGGCTTTTGATGTCCTAGCCAAGAGAAACAAGACCTCAGGTCGTTTGACCGAGACACTCCTTCAGAACTGAAGTCTATAAGAAGTTACCCCCCGCAGGTTCAGCTGTGTGGGTATCAGGGACTACAAAAGGTCTTTCATGCGTCATGTCTATTATTATATGTACAATAGGGGTGTACGTATGTACATTTGTTCAGTGCTTCGAAGTATTTTTATTACTCTCGTCCATGTGCACACCTGAGACGCTTGGTAGCACGAGCGGCTGAAGGTTTTTTAGGATTTATATTGAAGTATCACTGTATCAAGCAGATGAGCTGATTAAAGTTTGGTATCAATCCAAACAGAGCCATGGATCGATAGCTTCCTTCACGTTTGAAGTATATTTTAAGGCTATGTCTGACATACAAATTAGTAACAAGAAAGATACTTAGGCTACCAACAAGGACTAGACTACCGGTGGTGACGACATTTTAATCGACTACTCGTTTTTAATGAAACATCAGCCCTACGATCTTGTCCCAGGAAACACTGGAAAACACTTACAGTATGGGGGGAAAAAAACAAGAAGTAGAAATGCCAGCACTGTCACTGACCTCAGCTACATCATTCTAGTTCATGATTTTGTTCAACTAGACTATGTATGCGGAACTTTTTTCAATAAATAAGGTTGGAAGCATTTCTTTGAATTCTGGTCCATGTTGACGTGACGCATCATGCAATTACTGCAGATTTTTCATGTTTGCAAATCTCCTGTTCTTTCACACCCCAAAGATGTTCTATTGGATACAGATTCACTGACCTCATTGTCATGTTCATGAAACCAGTTACATGCTGCATTATCATGCTGGAAGTAGCCATTAGAAGAAATGGGTAAATTGTGGCCATGGAGGGATGCACATGGAGAGCAACGATACTCAAATAGGCTGTGGCATTCAAGTTGATCGATTGGCATTGACAGGCCCAGTGTGTGCCGAGAAAGCACTCGCTCCACCGTTACACCACCTATACCATAGTGGACTGTTGACACAAGTCAGGTTGGGTCCATGGATTCATGCTGTTGGTGCCAAATTCTGACCACCATCTGTGTGCCATCAAGATTTATTAGAACTCAAGATTTATTAGACAAGGCTATGTGTTTCCAGTCTTCAGCTGTCCAGTTTTAGTGAGCCTGTACCCACTGCAGACTCAGCTTTCCGTTCACAGCTGACAGAAGTGCAACCTGAAGTGTAGATCAGCAGTTATAGACATTCAAACCAGCCCGTCTGGCACCGACATTCATGCCATTGTCAAAGTCACCGAGATAATTTCCCCCTCCCTCATACTGAAGGTTGATAGGAAAATTACCTGAAGCTGCTTGATTTTATGCATTGCACTGCTGCATTGGCTGATTAGCTAATCGCATGGATGAGTGGGTGTATGGGTGTTCCTAATAAAGTGCTCAGTGAGCGTACGCATCGTAATTCATAATAAGTAATATGATCGGGAATGTGCGTAACTTTGAATAAATAACCGAATGCTTCTAATTTCCACTGAAGTCGAGTAATGATATCGGGTAGAAAACAGGCACATTCTGTTTTCTGGTTAGGAACATCTCGACCACATTACTGTCTGTTCATTTCTGGGCAGTTTCCACATTGTATATGGTTAACAGAAAAGGGGGAAGAAATCTGGAACGGGATGAAACACAGACATATGGAGGAGATAGTCAGGTGTCCAAACTTTTGTCCGTTTAGTGCACGTGCAACTTGTACACGTTTTAGTCCGGCCGAATTCCTGTATTCTGTGTATTTTAGCTGTCACTGAGCTGCACTTGTTTGGGTTTTGCTATTGTCAAAAAAAAAAAAAAGGATTTCTAGAAAGCAAACTGTCTACCAAACTGCAGATTATTAGATCGTAAGCCTAGTATTATTTTGTCCGTTGAGCTGCTGCCTTTTGTGTAATAGCTGTTAGTTATTAATATCATTTTTAACAAAAAAAAAAAAAAACAAAGCCAATTGGAATGATGGTGGTGTGAAAGCTGCATTTGACATGTGCGGAATCACAATTTTCCATAATATCAGCCTTTCGGTTTTTTTTTCTTCAATAACTATAATAAATTATGTAACCGCTGATATTCCTTAGTCCGTCCCCTGGACTTTACTGAGCAAAACCTTTAAAAAAAGAAAAAAAAGAAAGAAAAAAAAAGAAAGAAAGAAAGAAAAAAAAAAGGATTACGTGTTAAAATAAATAATATATTAAAATATATGAAAAGAAAACGGATTATCATGAAGCAAGCTATACCAAGATGTTTACTAAGATGTCTACAGCGATGGCTTTCCTTCGGTAAACTTATAAAACAAGCCCCGCGGAGGGAGACGTGTGATTTCCCGGGCTCAGTCTGGTGGGCGTGTGTTTCTCCCAGACCATGTCATGTCTCTGTCTCCGGGACTACCTGTGGCTCCGTTGTAAGGAGTTAATCATCAACATCCTTTTACTACATGCCGACTTCCTAATGAGCAATTAATTGTGCTGCAGAAGCGTGTGTTGACAGGGTCCATGAGTGTGTGTGTGTGTGTGTGTGTGTGTGTGTGTGTGTGATGGACATGGAGAGAGATTTTTCATTCTTTCTTCCTTTTTTTTTTTTTTTTTAAATCAGAGAATGGAAACTTGAACGTAATCCAAACGTACATTCAGGTATGATTGATTAGTAAATATTCAGACATGTGTCTGTCTTAGCAAACGTACTGTACACACGGAGAGACTCACACAGAGGACACACACACAGAGACATACTGTTTGCATATTGTGTGACTTTGTTTGCTTCAGGGCAACAACCGTGAAATCTCAGTAACTGATGGCTTTGTTCCTGTAAGCTCCTGTTTGTCTAGTATTCACTGGCAGCCAGATCCAGAAGCTGTGTTTTGTCCACTCATTAAAATCCAAAGCCAGCTGGTAGACCTGGTATACTGTTGCCCGTGTGGCTTTGTCACTCTGACCCCTAATATTTATGAATTACAAGCCACAAAACAACAGGCTGGAACACGGTATCCACAAATGCGAAACTTGAATAAAACATTCAAATAAAAACAGTAATCAGGCGGCGCACAAATATGATTAGGCAGCTCACCGTAGCAGACCCAGGGTAAGAATGCCTGTGTGGGTTTTTTTTTTGTTTGTTTTTTTTCATTTAATAATCGTGTGGTCAGCGGGCAGTAAAGGACAACATAAGCAAACAAGAATTCAACTTTCCAGCTTGCTCGTCGCTTATTCTGCTCTGCTTCAGCTCACAGCTAAACACAAGACCCTTTACTCTGTGTTCAGTTAGTGAGAGAGAAAGCATAAAGAGTGCCTTGGACATAAAATACAGTTCTGCCTCATCAACCAACACTGTTTCAGCCCCAACCACCAAATGCCAAATCACCTCTTCCTGCTGCACGCACTACTGTTGCAGTCTATCAAGCTTTAACGTGTTTTGAGATGCTTTTCTGCTCACCACGGTTGTAAAGAGTGGTTATTTGCATTACAGTAGTCGTGCCTTTCTATCCTGTCCTCTCTCATCTCAGCAAGAGAAAATAACATATTTTCATATAATAACTAGGTGATTACCCAGTGGCTCCGCTCACTGAGAGCAAGGGAAAAAAAGAATAAAATGCAGTATTTATAAATGTAGATTAGATTAGATTAGATGTAAGCGCTAGTCCGGTCATACGTAATTTCCGTCTCAAACGCGAAAAGACTTTTATGTGTGTATATATATATATATACAGAGGTGTCAAAAGTACACACATTCTTTACTCAAGTAAAAGTATAGATACCTTGGTTTAA
>JAOVYU010000060.1:11467827-11480010 GCA_025674565.1 Synodontis membranacea | reverse complement strand
GAGAAGCCGCCCATCCCCGAGTACAAGGTAGCAGCCATTCAGAAGTCCCGCTTTATCCTTCTTCATTACGGTACCTTCAAGGCAGGCTGGGATTGGCTGATTCTTTTAGCCACCTTTTATGTGGCAGTCACCGTCCCCTATAACGTATGCTTCACTGTGGTTGGCGGACGCGACGACATATCGACACCCAGAAGCGTGAGCGTGAGCGACATCCTGGTGGAGATCCTTTTCATGCTAGGTAAAGACCCACACGCCGTCTCGTCCCTCGTCTGCTTTCCCGTTTTACAAGGGCAGCGTGAGATATTCGAGTGTTATCATGTATAAGCGATAAGGACATGGGGACCAGAGGTAGATAAATGACTGGCCCGGAGTTTTGAACGGGCAAAACTATTAGCAGTGGCCGAGAATTACATCGAATAAGCTTGGATGCGTTCAACAACTGGACAAGTCCCGGGTCAAAATATTGATCGAATGGGATCGTCATTGACTCCTCGTTAGTTCTACAGTCGAAACCCGAAGTACTTTGACATTCATCTAATATTTACAGCTCTTAGCACATTTACAGATTTCAAGCTTGCTTATGGACCAAGAGCCATGCTCATGGCTATAAACGCTGAACACGAGGGGGCTAAACTGACATCGCGTTGTGTGTTGCAGATATTGTGTTGAACTTCCGCACCACGTTTGTGAGCACATCAGGCCAGGTGGTGTACGATGCTCGCTCCATCTGTGTGCACTACGTCACCACCTGGCTCTTTGTGGACCTGATCGCCGCATTACCTTTTGACCTGCTCTACGCGTTTAACGTCAGTGTGGTGAGTCTTGTTCAATTTTCTGGATCTGTTAAGGTAAATGTCCACAAAAATAAAAAAAAGGAAAAACGCAGTACTTATTCTTGCTATAAGTGTCAGCGTGTGCTGTTGAGATTTGTATTAAACCTAACATACCCTCACATGACAGAATGTGCGGTAATTATAACCTGATGCAGTCTAACCTGTGTGTTCTCTTTCTGTCCGCAGTACTTTGGGGTTCATCTTCTAAAGACGGTTCGGTTGTTAAGACTGCTGCGCTTGCTGCAGAAGCTAGAGCGTTACTCGCAGTACAGTGCCGTGGTGCTCACCTTGCTCATGTCCATGTTCGCGCTGCTGGCTCACTGGATGGCGTGCGTCTGGTACTTTATCGGACGCAGTGAGCTCGAGAATAATACGCCCGGAACCTGGGACATCGGTTAGTATACAGTACACAGTGTCCTCTGCACTAATAATACGCATCTCGTTAGTGCTCCGGTTTAGCATCTGAAAGCTTTTGAAGTTAATGAGCAACTCGTAGGGATTTATTTAACGTTGCTTACTGCATTTTTCTTCTCTCGAAGTTAATGACCAGCACTTTCACCCACGAACATGCACGCACGAATTTGATAAGTTCTAGTTGCCATGGCCGAAGCTTTTAAGCTGTAAAAAATTTTTTTGTTTTTGTAAAAACTCTCACCAATACTCGTACCCATTTTTATATATCGTAGCCTGGTTTGAATGTACACACAAATGGCCGTAAATGCGTTCGACCGTATCTACACACGGACTGGCGAAAATGAACATTCGCACCAAGTGCACGTGTGTTTATGACATAAAGCACAGCAGAACATTTGCGGCAAAATAAAACTGCTCCATGAATCCGTCCAAGGCGAACAATGCAGCCGTGCACGGAGTAAAAAGAAACGACTGCGGGCTGACAATGCGTTTTGCTTCGCGTATTGTTGCTTTGCTTCAGAGTTATGGTCATGGACACCTCACAGAAATGCAGTTTCTGTAATGGATTATATAAATGGAACAACTGGGCTATTTATATACCAGGCAGCGTAGCCGGCTTTTTCCTCAGGTACTCTAAAATGTCATTAAACTGAGATACTGGAAAGAGAGTACACATCAGGACATATTTTATTTATTAGAAGTGCAGTGCTACACTGGTACGTTCGTTGCCCCGAGCAGCAGGAGAGAACAAGCGAATACCAGACACAAATGCAAGATGGGTAAATTAGTCACTGCGGACACTATTAGTTACCTTAACCAACTGTGAAGCATGCAAAATTCTACACCATGCTAGATTTCAACTCTAGACCTGTTCTGTTGGATTGGTTTAATACCCTGAATTACGATTGAGCTGGCTCCTGAAGCTTACAGTCAGCGTATATATTTCGGCCTACCTGCGCCGTGTGTTAAGCCAGCGCGGCGTTCTGTACGCGTCCGTCAGTACCGAAGATGCTTCGTTCTCGCCGTGAACATTACCAAATGAACGGTCCTAATAACATGACACGCCGTCGCAAGGCTTTATTACCTTTCCTCTCGCGCGTGCAAGGAACAAACCGACCTCATTTCAGAAATAGAAATGAATTTGCACGTCTCCTTCGAATGTGACATCCCGAACTCGAGAGGAAGAGCGGAGTACTTTTGTTAGAAGCCTTTCAAATTTCATGTCACACTTTGAGTGAAAAGCCTTGGAAGATTCAAAGAAGCTCTATTTTTGTCACCTTTTTGGTTTTATATGTAACCTTGAATAGGAGAGAGGAGAGAACGAGGATCAGGGAACATGAGAAATCCAGCAAATATGTATCTGTCTGTCTGTCCTGTCTGTCTGTCTCTCTAATCTATTTAGATAGAATTATGTACAGGCCTAAAAGAAATGTTTGAAATACGTTTAAAGCATCTAATATTTTAGATCATTGTAATCAGTCTTGATGTGGCACGCTCTTGGCCTTTTCTCAACAAGCTTAATGAAGGAGCTTCCTGTGATTATCCGTCATTCCTGAGGAATTTGCATATGCTAAACACGTATTGGCAGTATTCCATTTCGTTCAACGTACCAAATGAAAATGATTTATCACGGGAATGGTGTCATGGTTATGAGTTCACGCACATTCATCGGACTCGCTATTTGCATGATATATAGTACGGTATGTTCCTCTGTCGTGATTGGTCCACTTGTCTGTCTCCAAAACTCCAAAACTATCCTGGGCAATTTGCCTCTTTATTAGGAACACTTGTTCAGATTCATAATATTATTATTCAAAAAAGCCAGACTTTCAGAATGGAGAAAAAAAACAAAAAAAAACGTGATCGCAGTTACATCAGCATGCTGTGGCTGTTGGTGCCAGATGGGCTGGTATGAGTATTTCAGAAACTGCTGATCTCCTGAGATTTTCACACACAACATTCTCTAGAGTTACACAGAATGGTGTGAATAACAAAAAAAAAGAAAGAAAAAGAGAAATGTTCAGGGAGCGGCAGTTATGCAGACAGAAATGTCTTCTCGTTGCGTCGCGTTTATCCGGTCTTTAACTGTCCAGTTTCTAAGTCCGTGCCAGCTGAATCCTCAGATTTCTGTTCTCAGTTGACAGGAGTGGAACTCGATTTGGTCTTCTACTGTTGTACATTTTTTTTTATATATATGCATATACAATGATCGGGTATAACATTATGGCCACTGACAGGGGAAGTGAATAACACTGATGATCTCTTCATCATGGCACCTGTTAGTGGATGGGATATATTAGGCAGCAAGTGAACATTTTGTCCTCAAAGTTGATGTATTAAAAGTAGAAAAAAATGGACAAGCGTAAGGACTTGACTGAGTTTGACAAGGGCCGAATTGTGATGGCTAGATGACTGGATCAGAGCGTCTCCAAAACCGCAGCTCTTGTGGAGTGTTCCTGGTCTGCAGTGGTCAGTATCTATCAAAAGTGGTCCAAGGAAGGAACAGAGGTGAACCGGCGACAGGGTTATGGGCGGCCAAGGCTCAATGATGCACGAGGGGAGCCAAGGCTGGCCCGTGTGGTCCGATCCAAAATACGACCTACTGTAGCTCAAGACTGTGAAGAAGTTAATGCTGGTTCTGATAGAAAGGTGTCAGTATACACAGTGCATCGCAGTTTGTTGTGTATGAGGCTGCATAGCTACAGACCAGTCAGGGTGCCCATGCTGACCCCTGTCTACCACCGAAAGCACCAACAATGGGCACGTGAGCATCAGAACTGGACCACAGAACAATGGATCAATGGAAGAAGGTGTCCTGGTCTGATGAATCACATTTTCTTTTATATCACGTGGATAGCCAGGTGCGTGTGCGTCGCTTACCTGAGGAACACATGGCACCAGGATGCACTGTTTTTTAGAAGGCAAGCTGGCAGAGGCAGTGTGATGCTTTGGGCATTGTTCTGCCATGAAACCTTGGGTCCTGCCATCCATGTGGATGTTACTTTGACCCATACCACCTAACTAAGCCTCGTTGCAGACCATTTCATGTAAACCTTTCATGTAAACCGTATTCCCTGACGGCTGTGGCCTCTTTCAGCAGGATAGTAGGTCCTGCCGCAAAGCAAAAATCGCTCAGGAATGGTTTGAGGAGCACGACAACGAGTTTGTTCTCCTGGTCACAAAGATGCCTCTCGCTGTATGTTTTTTTTTTGTTTGTTTTGTTTTTAATGCCATTCTGCGTAAACTTCAGAGACTGTTGTGTATAAAAAACCAAGGAGATCAGCAGCTTCTGAAATACTCAATCCAGCCCATCTGGCCCCGACGACTGCCCGCATACATCTGATGACAGCTGAAAACGAGCAGCTATTATGGAAGGAAAATGTAGAGGCTGAACTCAAACTGTGTTCAAATGAACCGATGTTTCTTTTTGCCATCTTGTTATTTACTTTGACCTGTTTAAATGAGCTGCTACGTATGCAGATGAGAGAAGAAGGCACAGCAAATTGCCTGTTAATTGAAGGTTTAAGGCTGAAATGGCTGTTGATGTGCTTCAGTAATAATAATTAAAAAAAAAAAAAAAAGGCAGAAGGCTAAGTGACAGAATGTATATGTGTACTGAAAGTGTTTCAGATGTCCTCCCTCCATCCTGCTCTCCCTTTCCTTCCTTCCTCAGTTCTGTGAGTAATAGATGCATGCTCTTGAGCAGCGTGATATCTCAGAATATTGCCTCAGTGGTCTCGGATGATGCAGCTTCATGCCGCACTTTGTCTGAGCTAGACACCTTTCAGACTGACAGGCCGAGAGAGCAAGAGAGGCGGATCTGATCGCTCTGGATTGAAGGGTTGACAAACGGATTCATGCCAGAGGGGACAAACTGTAACACTTTGAGATGCAGTGCATCGCTGTGCTGCCAGGATGTCAGAGCTGTGCTGGTGCGCTGATGTGTGAGTTCAGCACTCGGGATAGTGACAGCCGCACCGCTAACTCCGGAACAATTCAGTACCACAGACAGCGGCGGCAAACTCTCGTGTCGAAATGTAAGGATACTTTTGAGAACCAGGCCCTCGTGACCGCAGCAAGCGTTCGTTTCCGTTTATCCGGAACCACTCGAGTGAGCCAAGAATCGGACAGAGCTGTTAAAGTTTCGAGACTATTAACTTTACAGAAATTACTGGGAGAACCAAGGAGAGCTGCGAATAAACACAAGTCTCGAGTAAGTTTATAGTCAAAGGATGAACGATTTGAAGTTCAGAGTCAAGTTAGAATACAGCTTTCTTGTGTAACCACATTTGAAGGTGTCGATAATATTACAGCGGTTTAAGATGCAGCGGAGACGCAATGATAAAAACATTAACTCCCTGATATAAAAAAAAAAAAGTACATTTACAGTAAACCCTCGTTTATCGCGGTTAATCCGTTTCAGACTCTACCGCGATAAGTGAATTTCCACAAAGTAGTATTTCCGCGTAGATAGAGCATAGAAAACCTGTTTACGACCTTCTAAATATGGATTTTAACATTATTAGAACCCTCTAGACATGAAATAACACCCAATTTTTTGGAAAAAAGTTAATAAAAAATAATTGACTCAGACGACCGAGCGCAACCTTTTAATGAATATACTGTATTTGAAAAAACCGCGATAGAGTGAAGCCGCGAAATTCGAAGCGCGAAGTGGCGAGGGTCGACTGTATAACATAACATTAAGTTAAATTAAATGAATGTGTGGTTAAATTAAATGAATTTGCAATTTCCCTTGATAATAGTACGTGTGATTATTCAATACCAAATACAGAATGTTTTTAGTGACACTTTATGTAATGAAGACATTCATGAAACTTTAGCCCTTCTTAACGTCTGGCATAAATCTACGTAAACATTTATAAAATCCTGTTGTAAACACTGTTACAAGAAGTGTTCGAGGTAATTCTGATGCTGCTGTCACATCCCGTCTAAACGACTGACATTAGGTTGTGTTATGACACTTTACGGGTTATTGTTATTGTACTGTATATATTGTCTGGCCATTGAGTAAAGCGAGTCCCACAATTCAGGTGAATACTTAGAAGTTCTTAAAAATAATGTATCATATGGTATGTATTTCCATAGTACTAATTTATTGAATATGCATATGCATTTTATAGCATATGCAATATTTTAGGAAACCCTGTGGCAGTATCAGCAGATTATGTGTGTCTGTTTTCTCACATTTCTGTTATGATTGATATGTTGCACCGACATTAGTCTGGGAAGCAAGAAATGTATCGGGCTGCAGAGTCAGTACTCAAAACAGAAAACGACATCAGCATTTCATTTGAGTAGGGTGTTATGTCACCTTGCGCGAAAGGGGCGTTTAAAATGTTCATGTGTTTGTCATTCGTGATGGAGGCTTCTGAAAGTTTCATGTAGCACTGCTGTTAAAGCGTCACGTTTATTCTTGTTTTTTTTTTCCCTCATGTGGCTCCTTTCTGTTTCTCTCAGGCTGGCTGCATGAGTTGGCCAAACGCCTGGACACGCCATACTTTCTCTCTCCCCACACATCCCTCCTTCCAGACTCGCTGCGGCCCAACAACCTGGACGGTCTGAGTGGCAACGTGAGCCAGTGGAACTCCTCCGGCGGTGATGTAGTGGCGCAGGACTCCGTAGCGAACTCCAGCCAGTGGAATGGGACAGGGGCGGGGCCAGCGGACGGCGTCGGCTCGGTGCTGGGTGGTGGTCCATCGGTGCGGAGCTCCTATGTGACGTCGCTCTACTTCGCTCTAAGCAGTCTGACCAGCGTGGGCTTCGGCAACGTCTCGGCTAACACTGACTCCGAGAAGATCTTCTCCATTTGCACCATGTTGATCGGAGGTGAGAAAGTGTTCGGGTTGCACCTGAACCTGCTCTGTGTGTGATGTCCCTTTTGGTTCTGTAGACTAGCAGGAAACGCTGGTGATGTGGCTCGTTCTACAAGATCCCCCCCACCACCACCTTCCCCTACAGGTCACGGGTTCCCACAAACCACTCCTGTCCTGCTATTGGTTTGTTATCTGATTGTGTCCACCTGTTTTGTGTTAGTTCTTGATTAAGTTTTAGTTTATACCCTGTTTAGTCTGAGTATCTTGGTGAGGTGTTGTTCAGTGTCATTGTGCATTTCTGAGCCTTTCCTAGTTTCCGAGATTATATTCTAAGCATCGTACCTGCTGTTTATGATTATGGCTTTTCCATGCCTAGTATTGCTTGCCTGTGTTTTGACTTTGATTAGTGGATTACCTACAGTGAAGCACATGCCGGGCACCTGTACTTGCATTCTGCCTCATTCACCCACTTGTTAGAGGGCAATTTAGACACGGAAAAGCCTACAGCAGCCACGTGTAGTGTTCTTCTGACCTGGAGCGGTGAAAAGCATTCACTTCAATTGCCCATGCTAAAGAGCCACTTTTTGGAAGGAAAAACCGATAGACACTTTCCTGAGAGGCTCTTCACTGTTAATAAAAAAAAGAGGCCAGAGCAACTCGAAAACCCAAGGACTAGCTATGAAGTAAACGGAAAGTCAGTATGAAGTGTATTAAGGTGTAGGGCCACCATGAGCCACCAGATCAGCTTCAGGACATGCGTCTGGAAATTCAATGGACGGATTAACGCTGTTCTTCCAAAAAAAAAAAAAAAAAAAAAACATTTCCATGTTTTAACGACGGTTCAGAGGGCTGTCTAACACACATCTCTAAAATCTCCCGTTAAACCCATTTATGCACAGTATATTATCAATCAGGAAGCTTGCAGCAGACTTCGCGATAATGAAAAGCGCTCGCGGTGTTTGAGGTCGTCAGTTTCGGAGAAGTGCTGCGCTGGTGTGTGCGAGGCTTCGAGCACGGCAAAACACATTTCTCTTCCCTGTAATCTCATTATCTTTAAAACAGTACAGTGGAACATGTGCATGCGTGTCAGCGCGATCATATTCACCCCCTTTTACTGCCACGGAGCGGAAAAAAAATAAAAATAATAACCAAATCATATCTGCAGTTGTTGAACATTCTGTGTACTCTATTATACAGATGGCTTGCTGACTCATAGTTAGAGGGTGAAACCAGAAGCAGTTTTGTTGCCGTCTGTAACCAGAAGACGAGTCTAATAAAACCCTGTTCACTGTGTACAATTAAATTGGAGCGCTCCTTCCTCTCTCTCTCTCTCTCTCTCTCTCTCTCTCTTTCTCTCTCTCTCTCAAATATTTGGAAGAACATACAAATTATCATCCCTATTTTTAGAATGGAACCAAAAAAAAAACTCTCAAGAACTAAATTCAATTTTACTACGGCCGCCTCGCATATCCGATTGAGCACATCTGCTGGAGCTGTGGCCTTGGATTACTGTTCAGATTTAGCATCAAGATATCACGTTCACGCCACGAGCAATGTTTTATCATTTCCCAAAACAACGCTGTCCCCGACGGCCTCTGTTCGTGTGATTGTGGCGCTAATTCAAGCCGCACTCACCGCGCGAAACGCTTCTCGCAAGTGCTCTTAGGATGCGCTTTTAGGGAAATCTCGTTCTCGGCTTCCGCCGTGTCAGGTCTGTCTAAAGCTTTAATGGGGCCGTGGGGAAAGCTGCGTATGCTCAACACGTGTCTGGGGAAATGCACAAACTGTGCACAAACGCTTTGCCACGCTCTCCGTGATCGTTATTATAATTTGTGTTGGGAGGGCATATGCAAGCGCGCCACGACGCAGTTTCATCGCCCGGAGTCGTTTGAATATTCAGTTAGCTCATTAACTGCTCCCACCCCCCACTGGAGCTGGCCTCATGAATATGCAGAAGCATGTGCTTTTGATTCCTGCTTTCCACCAGTGACTAGTGAGGATCACATCACCATCTGCCGGGACACAGCAAAAGTTGTGTAGTTGGTTCGGCATACCTCACCACTGGGTGCTTTCTGCTTTGTTTCCCAATTCCTTTTAGACTCCATTCGCCCGTGCACATATTCCATCCCAGCATGCCGTACTTCATATCCCGGAGTACACTTCCCCTAAGCAGCAGTGGCTATTAACCTCTGCCCCTCATTCAACCACATTTGCATTTGTACCACGCTTTTCCTTTGACATCCGTTTTCCAACTAAAGGGCGCCTCTTCTAAACGCTTCCTATTAAGCCGCATCATTTATCGATTTCACTTATCGTGGGCTGTACGCCTCATGCGCAGGGCACAATCTTTATGTCTACATACAGTGTACGGCATTCGGAGGCTTACTGATCGCTAATGGTTAAAGAAAAAAGAAAGAAAGAAAGAAAGAAGGAAAAAACCAGTTAAGCACTCACTGTGCATGTGTTCATTAATGTAAACGAGGAAATTGCAAGTACTGTGTAATAACCGAGCTCTAGACTGAAGCTCAATATGCAAAAGACTTTCCCATTTGTTCCGACTAAATGCATTATGGTTTAGATAGAAAAGGGGGGGAAGAACAAAGGGATGAAATATGTCCCTTTGATATGGGCATTTCTTTTGGAACGAATTAACAAAAGATTGAATAATCAACAAACATGAAATAATTATAGAATATCACAGCGTGTAGTAAAAGTCCAGGTCTGGCCGTGGAAAAGAAAAAAAACAGCTATTTGTTTTCTGACAAAGTTCAAGGTGATGTGTTCCGCTCTGTAAAGCCACAGTAACTCGGAAACAAGGAAATAGTGTATTTGCTACAGGCTACCGTAGGAGGAATATATATAGAGAGACAGATGGATATAATATTATATGAGTACTATATGAGGAATGAATCATTTAGGAGACATAATAGTATGGAACACTCTTGTATACCATATGAACAGTAGTATACGATAGGCAGAATGAGCCCCTGAGTGACACAACAGGGAAGGCGTTTGTGTCACTCATTGCGAGCTCAAATCGTTTTTGGGATGTCGTAGTCATCACGACCAGGCGCTCAAACAGAAAAGCCCAGCAGCTGGGGGTCCTAGTGCCGGTCCCAAGCCCAGATAAATTGGGGAGGGTTGCGTCAGGAAGGTCATCCGGCATAAAACCTGTGCCGAAGCAAAGATGCGGACAATGATCCCATGTAGCGACCCCTAAGGATGGGATACTATAGGCAGAATATTTTTGCTTTAGGAGGAATAGGGAATTTTCTGTAATAGGGAATACCATAGTGTATAGTATATATACTGTAGTAGTATACTATATTAGAAGTAAGATACTATACGAGGAATATCGTAGTATACAAGAGACAGTTTATGTTGCTACTGTAGGAACGCTTAAACGTATATGCTGTAGTATACGATACAAGGATGAGAATGCTTCAGGAGGAATACTGAATAAGAAAAGCCCTGTGCTTCAGATACATTGACTTGTGAGTCACACCAGTGAAAAGTAAACATGCTTCTACTTTCTCGTTCCGAATGGATCAGGCAAACTCCTTATGAAGTTTCGGTTATCGTGTTGTCGTAACGTTGGAAGATTCAATCATTTGGAACGGAAACCTAAGATGCGTAGCTATGAAACGCTTCGTTTTGGTGTACTGCATATGTGCGTACCTAATCGAGACATTAGATATAGACAGAGTATTGTATCGGATCATTAGAAGTCGAATTAGAAGCAATTTCACACTCCGTTTTTTTTGTTACATATCTACAAGAATATGTGACTTTGTTGGATGTTAGTGAGTAAGGTACTAAAGTATGGCGAGGAGCCAAAGAAGGAACGGAAGTGGAATATGTTATTATAGGAGGAACAAGAAAAGTTTACTATCATGTGATCATTCATTCGTCTTGAGTAATTCCATTAATCGTGGTAAGAGTCAAAACTTTGGAAACTATCCCGGGGATTCATCCTGGATGGGATGAGATGGGATGAGATGGGATGCATGTTCGTCCCAGGGCGCACACACACACACAATCACACACTAATTCACACCTAGGGGCAACTGAGCAGTAGTCAATCCATCGATGGACAAATTCGAGAGGAGATTAGGAACCACACAGGAATATGAATATCGTTAGCGTAATGTTAGTCTACGAAGAGCAGACTACCATAGGAGGAAATACGATAGGGTGGTACTGTGCCAATAAAGGAGGAACACTCTATTAAAGACTATAGACTATTATAGCAGAAATAAGATACTGCAGTAGAAGTAGGCTAGAGTTGTAGAAATACGTTGTTAAGAATGAGAAATAGACTACTTAGGGAAAGGGCTTAAATAAGACCAAAAAAGGGGGCTTTAAAGAGCAAAGCTTACTAATTACAGTAGCAGTTTATTTAAGAGGGTGCTCTAGCAGAAATACGTTATTATTCTGTAGTAGGAATAGCTGCTTCCAGGAGGAATAGCGAAATTCCGTACTAAATGAATAATTCTGACGCCGGGGTTCGCAGGAAGACGGAGGAGTTTTTGCACCTGTTTTAGTAATTGTTAAGAAGGCTTCCAAGTGTCTCTGCGGTGTCCTTCGTTAGGATTTCCCAGCGTCTAACACACCGGGCTCCATGGATCAGATACGTATCCCCGGAGGTTGAATTAGCAAGTGTGAGAGAAAATTGGGAAGCCATTACTCTACCGTAAGGGTGTGCGAGATCGAGGTGCTGCGGTGGGTTATAATGAAGCCTACTGTGCTCAAGGTGCAGGAATAGAGTTCGGTTTGAGATGCGGGCGTGAGAGAGGAGGAAGTGTTTCTGAGAGCGTGGGTCTGATTTTAGGACCACGTCCTCGCAGGCAGGCAGGAGGCGGAGAGAGAGAGAGAGAGAGAGAGAGAGAGAGAGAGAGAGAGAGAGAGAGAGAGAGAGAGAGAGAGAGCAGGCTGCAGCGGAGAGGGCGAGACACACAAACCGAAATTTCTGAATCTGCCACCACATGTGATCACTAGAGGCCATTACTCTTCCATCCAGCTGACAGCTGCTGTGCCACCCACACAAAGGAATCACACACACACACACACACACACACACACACACACACACACACACA
>JAOVYU010000060.1:11403691-11414660 GCA_025674565.1 Synodontis membranacea | reverse complement strand
AGTATGGTATCTCAGATGCCTGGAGGTTTCAGTTTCCTCAAACCAGAGCTTACTCTTTTTTTTTTTTTTTTTTTTCCAAATGTCTATCACACTTACACACAAATAGGTTATTTTCTACTTGATAATAGACTGTTGCCCAAGATTAAGACTTGCTCTTATAATTATTATAAGTATCGTCATATCTGATCATAGTGCTATTGTTCTCGATTTGAATTTCCCAAGTCGGCCACCCCCGAGCAGAATCTGGAGACTCAACCCTCTTTTGCTGGCGGATAATAAATTTGTAGAGTTAATTTCAGCCCAAATCCAATTTTTTCCTAGAGACAGATACTTCCTCGGAAACTTCACAAGCTGTATTATGGGAGACCCTTAAAGCATACATCAGAGGACAAATAATAGCTTACTTCTCTACATTTAAAAAAAGGAAAAAAAAACTTTATAAGCTATTAGATATGTCTTGGCAAATCCAGGACCCCTCTTGCTGCCGTTATCTCTAATAACACTCAGTCTGTTTACTTTCCTCTTGGAAGAGGAACGAGACAGGGCTGTCCTCTCTCCCCACTTTTGTTTGCATTAGCCATCGAACCTTTAGCAATAGCTCTTAGACTTAGCAAAGATTTTAGGGGGTATTCATCGGAACGGACTAGAATTTAAAGAGTCTCTCTTTACGTAGATATACTTTTGTATGTCTCTGACCCACTCCTGACCCACTCTGAACCACTCCTATCACTCTGATATGAGAGATATTCTGACTCGATTTTGACAGATTTCGGGGTACAAGTTAAATTTACAAAAAAAATAATGTTTTCCTTTTAATTCTGAGGCAGATGCACTTCCACCCAATTCTTTTCCCTTTAAGAATTGTGGGCCAGGGATGGCTTTAGATATTTGGGCATTGAAGTCACACGTTCTCTCCAAACTACCTTTACAAAACAAAATTTCACAGTACTTCTCAACAAGTGTAAACAGGATACGAGTAGGTGGGCTAGCCTACCGTTAACGTTAGCAGGACGTGTCAGCTGAATTAAAATGATAATGTTACCGAAGTTTTTATATCTCTTTCAGAATATCCCTACTTTTATTTAAAAAAAATCTTTCTTTAAAACACTGTAAAAAAAAGTCAGACCGTAAAAGAGTGATATCACAGATTTATAAACAAATTAACAACATCAACCCTCATTCCACTGAAAATTTGAATACGGCTTGGAGCTCTGACCTGGGGCTGGTTTTGTCAGAAGACCAATGGGATTCCGTTTTAGACTTAGTGCACACTTCATCTTCATCTGCCAAACATAGCCTAATACAGCTGAAAGTTATACACAGGGTTCACCTGACAAATGCTAAACTAGCAAGGATTTATCCAAACGTTGATCCATCTTGCCCTCGATGTCGTGGCCAATCAGCAAATTTAATACACATGTTTCGGCTGTGCCCTAATCTTTCCACCTTTTGGTTAGGTATTTTTAAAGCTTTGAGAGATATGTTTTTGAATCCAACTTGACCCTGACCCAGTTTGCGGTTTATTTGGTTTAATGCCAGAAGAATTTCGTGCTCACTTATCAAACAGTTCATCTATATGTTATTGCATTCACCACTCTTCTTGCAAGATGCTTAATTCTGTTAAAATGCAAGCAATGTACTTCTCCATCCTTCTCTCAATGGATCAGAGATGTCATGTGTTTTTTACAGTAAGAAAGAATTAAATATACACTCAAAGGGGCCCTTCAAACCTTTATTAAGATTTGGAGGCTCTTTTTCAAATTCTGTGACTCCTTACAAGAACCCCTTGATAATCCGTAACATAAGCATCATAAATACCTAATAGTGGCAGTGTTTAAGGGGCTTCTCCGGAAGTCCACTGTCATCTCCAGAGTTTTGAGCGTATTCAGCTCAAGGTTGCTCTGATTGCACCAAAGGACCAGCTGTGTGACTTCCCATCTATATGCTGATTCGTCACCTTCCTCGATAAGGCAGATGACCGTCATGTCGTCCGCAAACTTCACAGGTTTGACAGACGGGTCTCCTGAGGTGCAGTCGTTTGTGTAAAGGGAGAAGAGCCGAGGGGAGGGGACACACTCCTGGGCTAATTGTCCGGGTGCTGGATGTGATTTTCCCCAGCCTCACCTGTCGCCTCTTGTCCGTCAGAATATTTGTGATCCATGGACAGATAGGAGCTGGTACAGTGAGCTGGGTGAGTGGTGAGCGCTCCGGTTCGCTTCCCTCGTCTGCGTCTCTTGCTAATCCCATAGAGAGCCGCTGCTCCTCCGACTCAAAGTTCAGAAATACTCTCCGGATGGGTGAAAGACGGTGAAAGAGTTTGACAAGTGAATTGTCGATGTGTAAAAGTTCCTCTCTGCTGTATATGAACAGGGAGGGAGGGAGAGCTGAAAACTGAACAAATAAACAAAACCAGAAAAAGTACCAGAGAGAGCAGTACCGCGGCTGCCATCCTCGGCGCCATCTCGGATCTTACGCATCCTGTCTTGATGGATGTCTCACTGTTGGATTTATAGTGCACTACCTAGGGTGTAGACTAACCCTAGTGTTGATTTGTTCCACAGGTGTATGGGTGTTGGGGCGCAATGAGAGCCAAGATCTAAGAGGATCTTCTCTGGGTCTTACCTTATCGGTTCCGGTTCATCAGATAAGCTTAGGAGTAAACGAAACAGAAGTCCGATATGAAAATAGCAGTGGAAGGCTGCTGCCATGGCGAACTGGACAAGATCTACGAGACCATTGGCTACCTGGAGAGGAAGGAAGGTATAAAGGTGGACGTGCTGCTGTGCTGCGGGGATTTCCAGGCTGTGAGGAATGAAGGAGACCTGAAGTGCATGGCAGTGCCATCCAAGTACAGGCACATGCAGACCTTTTACAAGTAAGCAACCTCACACTTAAGTCTTTTGAATTGTTAAGGTTTTCCTCCTTTGTTGATTTGGTTCTGATGTCTTATGGAAGGTACTATTCAGGGGAGAAGAAAGCGCCTGTCCTGACCATCTTCATCGGTGGCAACCATGAGGCTTCTAACCATCTGCAAGAGCTTCCCTATGGAGGCTGGGTGGCTCCGAATATATACTACTTGGGTAAGACATGTTGGGTAAAACGGTATGTGTGTGTGTGCCGGGTCTCGTTTAACTGAAGACAGATGATTGATTTCATTCGCAAAGGAAAGAAATCTTTTGTGCGCGTTTAAATAACCTGTCGTTTGCAGGGGCGTTTCTCTGTTCACGGATCGATCATTTTCTATGCAATTCCAACTTTCCCACGCCTGCTCCATTGGTGTACCGGTAATCCGCTGTACTGTACTATTAACATCCACATTCGCATTTTCTTATCGAAATGCATCGAAGTTTTGATCCTGAATTTTGAAGCGGAAGCAGAAATCTTTTCAAGCCTTCTCAGAAACCTCTCATTTTTCACACGTCGCACTTGAAGCTTCGTACAAAATGAGTTGAAACGATCTTAGCATCACAAGCTGATTATGATTGTGTACAAGCAGTTCATATTTTAAACTGTACTTTTTTTTTTTTTTTTTTTAAATTTACTCATCTGTCGTTGCAGGTTACGCCGGCGTCGTTCGATACCGAGGTATACGTATCGGCGGCCTTTCTGGAATCTTTAAAACGCACGATTACAGAAAAGGTTAGGCAAACATCCCAGCTATCGAAACGTACCGAACCCACAACTAAGGATCTAACTCTTAAACCTCCATGTTTACAGGGCACTATGAGTTTCCACCATACAACCAAGAAACCCTGCGCAGCGTCTACCACATAAGAAACAGCGACGTCTTTAAGCTTAAACAGGTAACACGTCTGACTAAGAGTGCGGAATAAGAAGTCAATTATTGATCCAAAGCTATGGATCGGATATATATAGGATGTACATCAGCCTATGCAACATGGATGACGAGCAAAACTGTCACTTCAGTGTTAGGAGTGACATCACTGGCTCGTTACTAGAGCACGTGAAAATTCACAGATGCTTATTTGATTTACAGACCTGTATTAAAGCCTCTCTCTTTCTCTTATGGTTATGGATCTTCAGTCTAATCCTAGTTGTCTGAGCTTTTAGTTCCTATTTAAACTTCATTTTTAAGGCAGCTACAGAATATCAGAAGAGAAAGCTGTACATTTTTTTTTTTTTTTTTTTTTTTTTTTTTTAGCCTTGTTTGCAGTGCATGTGTTTATTTGTTGATCAAAATCAAGGATTATAGGGTTATGGTTTCCTTCCACAGATCGTAAACATACAGATTAGGTAAACTGTCTACTTTAAATTGCCTGTAAGTGAGAATGTGAGTGCAGATGGTTCTCCATGTTTGCCCCACGGTGGATTAGCGACCTGCCCAGGTTGAGCCCCATCTCTCACCTAGAGTCAGCTCCAGCTTCTTGGAAAAATCTGACGGTGGTTTCCCCCTTGTTTGTGCCAGATCCGCATGCCCGTAGACGTCTTTATGACGCATGACTGGCCACGAGGCATCTACTACTACGGGAGCACAGAGCAGCTGTTGAGGAAGAAGAAGTTCCTGCGTGACGAAGTGGAGTCGGGCACGCTGGGCAGTCCGGCCGCCGCCGAGCTCCTCAATCACCTGCAGCCCGGCTACTGGTTCTCTGCACATCTGCATGTCAAATTTGCCGCCATGATGCAGCATGAGGTACTAATCCGTTATTGTAAGTGGCAGTTAAAGTGGTTAAAGCCTCTGGGTTATTGATCAGAAGGTCAGTGGGTCTTGTGCAAGCTTATTGCGCTTGAGCCTGCACTCTGAACCCGGCTCCCTAAGCCATATGTGAAGAAAACTCTACTGTACCTGCGACAGATAAATGCTTTCTTCAAAAACAAACTACTGACTTTGTGTCTGTTTTCAATAGGCCAGGGGTAACGCTGCTCCTAAGACCACCAAGTTCCTGTCTCTGGACAAGTGTCTTCCTTATCGAGACTTCCTTCAGGTAACATGCTGATGCAGTAATCCTGGCTCTTCTTAGTCGAGGAATTGTGAAGTTTTGTGCTGAATGCCATCTCGGAGTGAATTATATGCCGAGAAGGCATAGTTAGCGTCGATAATAAAAGTTGAGCTATTATATAATAAATATGTCTTTATGTTGTAGGTAGTGGAGATAGCGGACAGACCTGGCTCCTCCGAACAGCTGGAGTATGACCCAGAGTGGTTAGCCATCTTGAAGGCCACCGCCCACCTTCAGAAACCTTCACCAAACTTCTGGCACCCACCTGAGAATAATGGCCTTCACACTCGGTAAAACTTTACCACACACTGCGAGTGCGATCTGCTTTGCCGCTTATTAAAACTGCTGAACTGCATGGTTTGTTGCAGTGCCTGCTTGTGTATTGATAACTGCAGTAACCATGTCTAGTAAGTCTGTTCACAAACCGGTGCAAAGCCACGCCCCCACCACCACAGGGCACAATTTGCATGGGCCGCCTGGGTTTTGCAGATTAAGTCCTTTTCATACATGCTGTCACATGGAGCATTAATTTGTGTGTTTAAACCTCAGTTTGAATTTGAATCGATGTTCCACTGTGTGTGCTGTTGCAGTAGGACTACAGGGTGAAATACCTGGCTCACGTTCAGTCAAACTTATATCCGTTTATCATTTCTGTCAAACCTGTGCAGCAATGCCAGTTATCTGTTCTTCAGGCACGTACAGATATTTCACACACCTGTCTCTAGCCTTAATACATGCCAAATTCCTAACCCTTGTGTTTTCCTTTAGTTGGGACTACAGTGCATCAGAGGAAGCCATGATGAAGATAGTGAGTGCTTTAAACGGTGAGCTCAGCATCCCTGAGAACTTCAGCCCATCTGTGCCCGCTTATGACCCCTCTCGCCCTCAGCCCCATGCCCCGCCAGCCTACTGCACTAACCCCCAGACCACGGAGTTGTGTGCCACACTCGGCCTCATCGACATCTACGCTCTGGCAGGCCAGAGCACACACAACTCTACATCCTGGAGAGAAGAAGGAGCGAACGAAGAGGAGGAGGAGGACGAGGACAACCGGAGCTTAGGTAGCATGGACGAACCCAGCGAATACCCCACTGACACCTCGATGCACTCCACCTCCTATAACCCTGACGAGATCACCATTGAGGACGAGTGGGAGGAGGAGGATGAGGAGGAGGAGAAGGAAGAGAAGAACGGAGGAGAGGCAAAGAAGCCTGGGACGGATGCAGTGGTCCCCGAGGCTCCAGTAGGAGTGCAGGACAGCAGCTCCCCCCGAAAGGCCACGGGTGGCCTTGTCTTACCACCTCCTCGCACAGCCTCGGAGACAGATGAGCCGCCAGATTTGCCTCTTGGATTTTCTCAACCTTCTACACAGGTGTCAGACTGTTTCTCCCAAATAAGCTCAGAGGAAGACGGGGCCACACTACCAGCCAGAGTGCCCAAGCGCCCTAGCGGAGAAATAAAGGGATCATTCAACCCCGCAGGCGGCACGCCCCGGATCAAACGCCGCAACCAGTCCATGTACGCTGCAGCTGACGACGACGAGAGCTAGGGTGACTTACAATGAGAGAGTGAAAGGGTGAACATTTATAGAGTGATGCAAATAAATGTTAGCCTTTTTTTTTTTTTTTTGGTTTTTCATCAATGGACTCGATAAAAATGGGTTTCAGAGAGCAAAGGAACTATTATTATAGTTTTTTTTTTTATTATTGTTTTCTTACATGCTGTCATCATCATAAACTTGTATGATATTCTCCGCGTCACCGCGAAGTGATTGTTCATGATAAACGTTTCCTTCTAACGAATTTCCCTTGTTCTTTGTGAGTCACATTTGAAGCTTTCCTTCAGGACAAGCTGACCTTCCACAGATATCGTAGCGTTCAGGACATCACGTCATGTCCTGATTCTCTCTACCGTTCAATCTTTACCTTAAGTTCACAATGTGTATAAAATACACTGACCGTTCACTTTAATAAGAACACCTGCACATTCCTGCATGCAGTACATACAATGCAGATACAGGTTACAGGCTTCAGTTACTGCTTAACTGCTGCTTTTCAAACACCAGAATGGGGGGGGGGGGAACGTGATCTCAGCAGCTTTAACCGTATCGTGGTTGCTGAAGGCATATGGGCTGATGAAACTGATGATCTGGGATTTTCACACACAAAAGTCTTTAGAGTTTACACAGAGTGGGGTGAAGAAGCGAAAAAAAAATCCTGTGAGCAGAAGTTTTGATGGTGGAAATGAATTGTTGATGAGAGGTCCATAAAAGGGTTATCCCTTGAATTAACGCTCTATCGGCAAAAGTATGCGTACACCTGACCATCAAACCCATTTGTTCCAGATTCAGTCCCCATGTTGCTGTTCTAATAATCGCCACTCTTCTGGAAAGCCTTTCCTTTTTGGATAGTTGTGCTCATGGTGAGGCACTCATGTTGGGTGAGGAGGTCTGGGGTGGAGTCAGCGGTCCAGTTCAGCCCAAAGGTGTTCGGTGAGGTTGAGTTCAGGGCTCTGAGAAAGCGAGTTGTTTGACTCCAACCTTGTTATACCATGTGTTCATGGAGCTCACTTTTTTTTTTTGGGCAAAGGAGCATTGTCGTGCTGGGCCATGTTTACAGAAAGAAGTAAGTGCAATGGCAACAGTTTTGGGGAAAATCCACACATTGGTGTAATGGTCATGTAGTCGCCAGTGGTCACCAACCCTGTTCCTGGAGATCTACTTCCCTGAAGACTTTAGCTCCGACCATAGTGCTGCCCACCTGACTATCCGATCATTGCCTTAAGAAGTTCCTGATCAACTCAAGGAGGTCTGTTAGAATTTTGCTGGAGATAAAACCTTCAGGACAGTAGCTCTCCAGGAACAGGGCTGGGGACCCCTGATTTAGTGCATCATATCCTGTATCATATAAATCAGTTACATCTAAACATGCTTGATAATTGTGCTTGAAATTCTTCTCTACTCAAAACCATCTGAATTTACTGAAGGGTTTTCTTTGGATCATAAGAATGCAGTCAAATAAAAGTAATAAAAGGGAATTGAAATAACGCAATTAGTATCAAATTATTTTGTAATGCTCACTATTCATTCAGATTTTCCCAAAAACAATCCACTTTGCTGAGTTTCGAGTTCATTCCTTGGTGGACAAAGACTGGAAATGCTCTTCTCATCGCAGAAAGCACAGCTTTATTTGACTTTCCAGCTCACATAAGTGTTAACAGGAGATCAAATCTATCAAACACGCGCACACACACACAAAAAAACAAAACCCTGGATTGTAAGAGACATGACAAATGACTTCGATCCATGTAGATGCTTCATCATTCCTTAAGTGACAAAATCGGATTGGCAACCCATAAAATTACAGACTAAAACTCATTTTAAATAAACTTGATCGATTATTACTAGATTTTTGTACACAAAAACCAACGACAAAAACGGCATCCATAAAACAAGACAACAAAAAGAATCTTTCTTTTGAAACAAACAGCGACGCGTTGTGGGTCGTTGTTTCACTTCAGGCCAGAGTTTTATTTATATATTTATCTTTTGCTCCGTTCCAGCTCGAAAAGTATTACTCGCGCTGCGTAGAGCACGGATTAGATTTAAGAGCTAGAACATAACCAGGGACTGGCTTGAAACCCTCAAAGACTTGAGGTTCTGCCATACATCAGCCGACTCAAAGCATCCCAAGCTGGCCCAAAACAAAGAACACAGAGAGTAGGCACTTCTGTTTTTTTTTTTTTCCCCATCCAACCTATCTTTTTGTTTTATTTATTTATTATTTATTTCAACTTGACCACCATTTTCCTCTTTCAGATTTTTTTAAAAGCGATTGACTGCAGGTGCTTTTTTTTTTTTTGTTGTTGTTGTTGCTTCAAGACAAACAGCACTAGAAGACCGGATCTGTGTGACCTTTGTGTTCAGAGGTGTCTAGGAGCAAGGCTGGATACTTACATTTTTCACATAAGATTGCTACCAATGGTATATTTATGTTACTAACACTAGTACATTACAGACAATTGAATCAGTAGTTTCCAACAGAGGATTCAGATATGAGAGGATGACTGGGTAGTACATACAGTGGGGGAAATAATTATTTTATCCCCGGATGATTTTGTACGTTTGCTCACAAAGAAATGAACGCTCTCTCATTTTTTTATGGTAGCTTCATTCGTCTCTCTTCATTAAAATTAAACTTTCATTCGTCTCTCTTCATTAAAATTAAACTATCACAAAAATTAGAGAATCAATTCTTTGTAAGTAACTTACAAATAATTATCCCCGCCCCCCACTGTATGAAGAAGGAAGGGGCAGGTAAGATGTTTCCTGTCTGGTATTTTACAGCTGTAGAAGAAGGTAAAGTCTATGTACATGCAGGAAAAAGTGTCCAGGTCTGATGATGACCAGTCATTTCCATTTAATATCACTGGGGTGCTTTGCTTTTGTACGATGAACGAGACGAGACTAAGGTGCTGGGTTTCTTCTTAGTGCTGAGAAGCCAGTAGAGGACACGTTTTACTCCCTTTCTTGTCCTCCTCTAAGCTCTACCATTCCCAAATGCTTGTGTAGGCAAAAATAAACGTTGGCAAAATAAACACGAACAGACATCCACCATCAAGTGCCATATATATAGAGTTCTGTAATCTACAGTACAAGTGTTCTCAACTTCACACCACACCTCTGTTTAGAAATCGCTTTAGAGTATCGCAGAGGGATTCAAAGCTCTCCTCTTTTTTTTTTTCCTTTATTTTCTGTCACTCTTTCATGCTTACTCACTCCTAGCCTTAACACACTATTTTCCTAATCTCTCTCTCTCTGTCTCTCTCTCTCTCTCTCTCTCTCAGTCTTGGAGGTGAAAGGGTGGAGGGTGGGGAACAAGGGGAAAGGGCGTCGGTGGTCTCCCTTGTTGATGTAGATGGTGGATAGAGAGATGTTTAGTTCCCACAGCAGCTTCGGCTGGACTGGGCGTCTGGATCCTGCAGGTTGACTCCCCTGTGTCGGGCAGCGTGTGTCGGGTTCTGAGTATCTGTCTTTGGCATCTTCTTTGCTGCAATGACAAATGATATACGCAATATAGTCTGAAAACCAAAAAAAGACTAATCCAAGAATCACTTTGACTTTTTTTTTTTTTTTTTTTTTTTACTAACCATGCTCGCAACTGGATTGCAAGGCAGGCATTTAGAAATAATTACACTTCGCCAATTCATTTTAGCGTCATATTCCTTTCATATGCAGATTCAGGTGACTACATGGGAAAAAACTAATTTGTCTCCGTTGGGACAAGGAACGTGGAGGCTCACCAATGGCCAGGAATAACTCATTCACGTTCATAGCGGTTTTGGCAGAGGTCTCCATGAACAACAAGCCTGTGTCTTCAGCGTATGTCTGAGCCTCCTGTAACAGAACCATAAACAGCAACATTATAATACGCAATATGATCTCCAAAATTACACCTGAACCCACCATGATGTAGAGTCGGGTCCATATATATTTGAACAGTGACAATTTTCAGAATTTAACCTCTGTACATCACCATAATGGATAACACAGTCAAGATGTAATCGAAGTGTACACTAACAGGTAATTAGGCTCAAAAGGTAATTGGACAATTGACCAATAAGCAGTTTCCTTGCTATTTCATGACAAATGAAGGAGATAAATGGTCTGGAGTTGATGCCAAGGCTTCAATTTGCATTTGGTAGCTGTTCATGGGAATTCTCTATATGCAGTCAAAAGATATTGATGAAAGAAGTGATGGGGGGACCAGGATTGGGCTGAAAAAAACAAAACAAAAACAAAACAGACCTATCAGAGACATAGCAGAAACATTAGGAGTGGCCAAATCATGAATTTGGTACATTCTAAAAAGAAGGAATCCACTGGCGAGCTCAGCAACACCAAAAAGGCCTGGAAGACCACGGAAGCCGACTGAAGTGTTCTAGCCAAGTCAAGAACTCTCCTGAGGAGGTAGGCCTATCATTGTCGGTCTACATTCAGAACATGAATGAAA
>JAOVYU010000060.1:11382536-11393436 GCA_025674565.1 Synodontis membranacea | reverse complement strand
AAAAAAAAAAAAAAAAAAAAAAAAAAAAAAAAAAAAAAACGTGAGAGGTTTTTGGCGCCAAATAAAGAAGTGCGCGGGCGCGAGAGTGTAAAGTAGAGCTAGTCAAGTGTCGCGCGCACAGATGTTTACACCAAAGTGCGCCATTTCACTGTTAGCTTAAAATAAATAAATAATAATAAAAAAAAAGCTGATTAGCAATAGTTTGTTTATTCTCTTTATGAAGTGGAAGAGCAGAAGACGGCCGGATGCATAAAGTAAGAACACCGGTGTAGTCAGCATTATATTTATTTATAAACATGACTAGCTTAACTGAGCTAGTTTTCTTTTGTTCGAATTTATATTTAACGGTCAAAATCGGTTGCCATGGGAACCCAGTCCTCCTCTTTAAAGATTCCCATTTACTAACTAGCTAACAAAGATGAGTGTGATTAACTCTCAAGAGCATGTTTTTAAAGTTTAAAGCCAGATACAAGTCCAAGGTTGTCATTTACCACCTCTTGAGTTGTGTGTTAAAGATTCATAATTAAAAAAACAACAACAACAACATGGAAGATCAATAGGAAAGATGCACCATGTGACCTCATTTGAATCATTTCCCTTTGTCTCTAAAGTTTCCAGGTTTCATTGGTTTTTGTGTAACCTTTGTATTGTTGTGAATATGCTCAGGTGGTTACCAGACACTTAGCGTCATTTATTTTTTTCTAATTTTTTACAGAAATGGAGACCTGCTCGGCAAGCGTGTGGCCCCGTCTGGAGCCGTTCCTCCTGGGTGTGCTACAGGCCACTCCTCCAGGCAAGCTGAGCATGCACTATCTGCGTAAGATGGCCTGCTACGTGCGTACACGCGAGGGATGCTTCCCGCGTCTGGGCTGGCACATGTGGCGGCACATTGCCTGTGGCAAGCTGCAGTTGCCCGAGGAACAGGCCTGGCTCTACTTTGAGACCTTTGACCTTCTGGTTCCACGAACTGCTGAGGAGAAGCTCGAGTGGGCAGAGGCTCTGTCTCAGTGCCTGAACCCTCGTGATCTCGACCGTCAGCGCAACAAGGTGTGGCGATAACTGATTGATTTTTTTTGTTTGTTTTTAAAGCACAGTCATCTCTTATACGAGCAACCGATTTAATTTTGATTCGTCTCATGTGCAGCTGTCTGTGGACACGCTGCAGTTCCTGCTGTTTCTCTACCTGCAGCAGCTGAACCGTGTCTCTTTGCGTGCCTCGCTAATCGGTGAAGAGTGGCCGAGTCCTCGTTCTCGCTCCCCGTCCTCCTCATCCTCTGACAGGGAGGCCAAGATCAGCTCCCAAAACAAGGTCAAAACCTGACGTCGTTTGTAATTATGCCTGTCATACCATCTTTACGGTATACTGTACGTTCCGTGATATCATTTTTTTTTGTTTTATTTTTTAATTTAATGCTCAAGACCTGGCTGAGTTCCATCAAAGTGTCACTAATAGACAAGATACTAATTATAGCCTGTAATCTTTTGTGTTTGTGTTCGGTCAGAACTGGGATGACCAGGCGCACCTCGCCTTCATGCAGACCCACCTGGCTGAACTGCTGGAATTGCTGGCGGATCCAGGTGAGCTGAGTGGTTCAGGTCAGGTGCTGAGAGACGGTAAACTTTCAGCTGAGGCCCTGCAGGCTCTGGGCATACTGCTGGAGGGAACGGTGAGCCGCGGCCGCACTATTCATCCCCTCCATCGGCTACTGGGCCGCGCCCCGCTCCAGTCCATAGCTGGCTATTCAAAACTCAACCGCTCCTACTCGCTGCAGCAGTTGCAGAGCTGGCTGCGTCAGGCGCTGACACTCAACCCGTTCGGCATGTCCACATGTCTGCGCTCGGGCAAAAAGCTGGCCTGGGCTCTGCAAGGTGCAAAGTGTGACATTTCCTACTAATCCTTGGTTTATTTACAGATCAGAATGTTTTTTATAAATTGGCAGGTAATCACTTACAGGACTCTCTTTGCCTTAGTGGAAGGTGCTATGAAGAGAGCCAAGATAGCCAGGAACACGCACATGGCCCCTCCAGGCAGCAGGGTGGTGTTGATGTCCCAGGTTTACAAACAGACCCTGGCTAAAGACTCCGAGAAGCTGGCTGGTGCAAATGTCAAACTGCACCGCTGCAGCGAGGCTTTTATCTATCTTCTTTCACCACTTAGGTAAAAGTACCGTTGACTTAGTAGGCTAAATTGATTTGAATTTATAATAATCTAAATGTTACCGGTGTGACGAGAAAACTATTCTGAAAAATATAAAATGACGAAAAGTACATTCTTGCTTTAAAGTGTTGTTTGCTTTGAAGTTCTTTCTTTGATGTTGCAGGTCAGTGACGATAGATAAATGTCGCGACAGCACTGTGGTACTGGGTCCCGTGGAGACCAGCGTGCACATGCAGAGCTGCGAGAACGTGCGGCTGGTGTGTGTGGCCGGACGCCTGGCAGTGGGAGGCTCCACACGCTGCACCATTCATGCTCTCACTCCAACAAGGCCGCTTCTACTGCCGGGCAATGCCAGCCTCACACTGGGGCCTTTTCACACGCACTACCCCAGCCTGGAGGACCACATGGCCAGCGTGGGTTTGGCGGTCGTGCCCAATCTCTGGGATCAGCCACTGATGTATGCCCCAGACGGTCCCTCACCCGACCCGGCCTGCTATCACATCCAGCCCCCTGCACAGCTCTGCCCTATGGTAGTACCATTCGTCATGGAGGGAGACACCTGCGAGGTCCCTGGGGGAATGCCTTCAGGCTACCAGAAGGCCCTGGAGGAGCGTCAGCAGAGGGTGCACGACTGGCAGAAGATGGTGAAGGACGCGCACCTTAACAAGTAAGTCATCTGGCCGCTATGAGAATATTAAATGGGCGAATGTTAGTAGGGACCCAGAAAGCAATAAACATCGCTCAGCCGCAGGTATACAGTACAGTGTCCTTCACGATTACTGACACCTCTTGAAGAGATTAGTAAAAAGAGAAAAAAAAAATTATTGTTTGAGTAGTTTTTTCTAACAATGAAAAAATGAGAAAAATCCAACCTCAGATGAAGCGACTTCACTTAAGGGTGGATTTTTTCCCCCCTAACCTTTTTACAAATCTTTAAAAGGGGTGCCAATAGTTTTGTAGGGCACTGTAGTTGAAAGTGGGGTCAGTGATTTAATTACAATTTTTTTTTGTACTATTTGGTGAGGTTTTCTAGGTTAGGAAATGCTTGTGTGTGTGTTATCGTGAAGGAAATACTCCTGGAAGTGTTTTTGGCTTTTGCGCTAATTTCTGAGAAGGTGACTGACGATATGTTTAAATGTATTGGCACCCTGGTCAAGTGGAATGCAAATTTGACTGTAGAACAAACAGGATGTGTTGGAGCTCTAACGGGATTTCTCTCTTCACTCGTCCTCCAGGGAGCAACGGCGGCAGTTCCAGGCTGTGGTAGAGCAGAAGTTTCACGAGTGGCTCCTGGAGACGGGACAGAGACGGGAGCTGGACAGCCTACTGCCTCCAACCATCACGCCTTCACACACCACATGCAATTCGAGGTCCAGCCACGGCTCTGAACCATATCAACAGCACCCTAAAGCCCACACGCCCACAGTCTCATGAGAACACACACTCAGCTGACACTGACGCACTTATTGTATTTGGTAATTGTTTACTTCTGCTTAGCATTCACTGGAGCAGGTGACTTTTTTTTTTTTTTTTTTTTTTTTTTTCTCCCTTCTCTGGAGCACTGATCTCTGAACTGGGCTTCACAACCTTGAGCTGATCCAAGATTCACTTCAGTTGGTGTAGCAGACTCAGGACTAAGTATATGATATTGAAATATGATGCTGAAAGTTGTCTTGAAAATATTAATATATGTTAAAGTATATGCCTTGCATTACTTGTACTGTTAGAGAATTATATGCTGGATACATGCTGCGGAATAAGCCTCATTATTACTGTATATATTATTCCCTTAGTTTGCAAGCAGCATTTAATTTTTAGTTTTTTTTTTTCATTAGATATTTATAGTTAAGGTACTTGTGTGTTGCAGTTACCTCTGAGAGAATGAGCTCCTTGCTACTGCGGCATTCGAAATAAGGAAAGAATGACGGACTGTTCTCTGTTGTATGAATTGTAGCGTGGAGGAACAGTGTAGAATTGAGTCCTGTATTAATGTGTATACTTTGATAAATGAAACAAATTTTGTCTTTGTGAAGTTGCCTTTGGTTTATGGTTTGACATACGGAGTATACGTGCTGAAGGAAATGCATGCCTTTTGCTGGTATGCATTATTTTTATTATTATTTATTATTATTAATTTTTTTTTTCAATAAGAGCACCGATCAAAGATTAAACTAAGGGAAAGCTTGTAGTAGCCAGGACAAGTTTAGCGCTCTTCCTGCTCGATGTCCACAAGTACCGAGTTCTCTATTTGGCAGCCAGTATGACTGTGAATGTATTTTTTTTTTTTTCCTTGCTGTATCCTCGTTGCACTTCCAGCTTCACAACTTTCCCCGTAAGTGCCACTTACTGAGTCCTCTTCAGGTCAATGGTTTTCAGTTTTCACAGCCCAAAAGGGAAAGCACTAAAATGTACAGTTCAGAAGAACTCCATGACAGAAACCTGATAAGCGTTGCTCTAGATTTTTTTATTGCATTTAATTTCTATGACCAGTACGTTCAAATCAAACCAACAAGCAATACCACATTACTCTCTGGATTCATTTTTTTCTGTACGAACTCACATTTTTGTCTGTTTTATGTATCTTGTTTCTTTTTTTTTTTTTTTTTTTTTCATTATCAAGTGTATGAAAATACCACAGGACATGTTTTAAAAAGAGAGCACAATCTGTTAAACACAGTTGGGTATTATGTTCAGATTAAGGGAACAGATTTCATTTGACTATTAATAAAAGATGCTTTATCTTTGCGAATGTTGGACGTTAATGACTGCGTCTGTCTCCGGGTACCTTAAGACAAAAGTCTCGTTACACGCTGCATTAGGCTGAATCTTGCATCTACAAGAAGATGCTGAAGAGGAATAGTTTGCATCAGAATTACACACGTGTTACTTCAGGGTTGCGTCGATAAATGACAAGTTGGAAGTGATGACCATTAAAGCCCTGTTGTCCTCACTAGTTGCCACTTTTCAAATCAGCAAGCACAAAGTCATAATTCTCAAACTGAATTGCTGTTAAAACCCAAATCCCTTTCACATTTAACAAAAGCAAAGTTTTTCATTGTTCTGACCTTTCGCGAAACCAGTTAAAAAAGTGTTAAACCAGCAGAATGGGGTGACGCTCAGAGCAGTAGGACGCGATAAACCATTATATTTGGGCTCTTCACGTTTGCCAATGGTCTTGGCATTGGTTCCCAGGCTGACATGATGCTTGTGTTGTGCTTCAGCCAGGACAGAATGGAGTGGGGGCAAATGGGTGCCTCGGGCAGTATTGCCATTATACTTTAATCCTACGTCTCTTTTTCTGGAAAACCCGAACAGAGGCCTAGAATCACTGACTCAAATTTTGGATCGTGTTGTCATGACAAAGCGATTATCCAGTGCTCCCCATCTGACTAATCCTAAATCTGGGGGCTTTAGTATTTAAACAGCAGCACTGGTGGGTCTGCGCTCAGTCAGGACTTGAGACACTTTCCTCAATCAAGCATAAATCCAGGATCCATAATGGGGAAGGTGAGTACATACTTCAGAGTGTCTCAATGCTCTAATGGAAGTCATGTGCTAAGTTTATTATGAACAGCGCCTGTTTCACGTGCATGAAAAATATTTAGGCAAATCTTTGCTCTGATTATGCATCTATGACTTACTGAGACACATTTTGCATATAGAATCTAACGAGAAACTAACGAGATTAAACTAGAAAAATTGAATTTTATAGATGAGATCTAGTGTTAGCGTCTAATAAACTGTAAAGGTTTGCTATGCTTTTGCATCACAATTTCCTGTGTTGCGTCCAATATTTATCTCTGTGCAAAGCAGAAGCAAAGGAATGTGCCACCGTGTTTTTATTTATTTGCCCATCTGGCTTAGTTACTGGATTGCAGAGCAAATGCCTACCATCCAGCAGTTGTTAGCTGGTATCTTGGTGCTTTTCCCAGGTTTGGCACGAATCAAACCAAAGAAATCAGCGTAGTGATTCATCCTCACATATGCATGTGGAAGATGCACTAGAGCATCTCATGAAATGTGAATTTATTTATTTATTTATTTATTTATTTTTAGGGCACATTCCTGGCCATTTAATTCAATAAGGAAAACTTTCGTATACACCAAATTCCTAAGCATAAAGTGAAATATTTCAAGCCCTTTTGTCTTAATTGTGATGATTATGGCTTATAGCACATGAAAATCAGAAATCCAGTATCTCAGATTATTAGAATATTTCCTACCGTCAATTAAAAAAGGATTTACAGCACAGAAATGTCCTACATCTGAAAAGTATGTTCATTTACACAGTCAGTACTTGGCTGGGGCTCCCTTACAACGAATTACTGCATCAGTGTGACGTGGCATGGAGATAATCAGCGCGTGATACTGCTGAGGTGTTATTGAAGCACACGTTGCTTTCATAGCGGCCTTCAGAGCGTCTGTATTTTGGGCCGGGTGTTTCTCGTCTTCCTCCTGACCAAAGCCTCATAGTAATACACAGAAGCACAATAATATTATGGTCAGCAAACCATTTGGTAGTAGTTTTGGCACTGTGGGCGGGTGCTAAGTCTTGCTGGAAAGGAAATCAGCATCTCCTTAAAGTTGTCCGCAGATGGAAGAATGAAGTGCTCTAAAATCTCCTGGTAGACGCTGCATTGACTTTGGACTTGAGAAAACACAGTGGACCAATATCAGCAGATGACATGGCACCCCAAATCATCACAGACTGCAGAAACATCACACTGGACTTCAAGCACCTTGGATTCTGTGCCTCTCCACTCTTCCTCCAGACTCTTAGACCTCGATTTCCAAATGTAATGCAAAATGAACGTTCATCTGAAAAGAGGACTTTGAGCCACTGAGCAACAGTCCAGTTGGTTTTCTCCTTAGCGTGGGTAAGTCGCTTCTGACATCATCTCTGGTTCAGCAGAGGCTTGATATTAGGAACCGTTAACAGCTTTAGCCCCTTTCCCGAAGACGTCCTTCGTCCTTGATATACTGACACCGGTTCTTGGTAGTTCTTGATATGCTGAAGCTCTCTCGAGGTCCTGAATCGACTTTTCTCAAGGCTGCAGTCACTTCTGTTGCTTGTACATCTTTTCCTAGCACTTTTCCCTCCCAGTCAACTTCCCATTAATATGTTTTGATACAGCACTATCAAATCAGCAGTCTTCCCAGCGTTCATCATGATTGTGGTTGCATGTTCTGAGCTAGGCCCGAGAGATTGAATAGTAATTTACTCAAACTCGAAATGAACTATTCGAATAATTTCAGATGTTTTTATTGACATTTTTCTTTTTACCCACATGCCATAATTATCAAACCTGAGGCAGAAGAATGCCCGACACATTTACGTTAATATGCAACGGGTCTAGAATACATTACATTCGCAATTTCTTAAATTGCCGACGGAACATATTGCACTTTTTCGTAATATTCAAATGCTTCTTCAGACGCACTAGTATTTACCTGTATCAGTGTACATGATGTCAGACCATTTCAATGTAAAAAAAAAATAATAATAAAATAAATAAAAGGTGCTCGTTAACATCCATACAATGCCCTTCCAGATTGTTTTCTATGAGGACAAAAACTTCCAGGGACGCTGCTATGAGTGTGACAGCGACTGCTCAGACTTCCACACCTATCTGAGCCGCTGTAACTCCATATGCGTGGAGAGCGGAGTCTGGGTGGTCTACGAGCGCCCCAACTACTTGGGCTACCAGTATGTGCTTACACGTGGTGAGTACCCAGAGTTTGCACGCTGGATGGGCCTCAATGACCGACTCAGCTCCTGCAAGATGATCCACCTTGTAAGTCAAACCACTGCACAAATATCGTACAATGACCACAAAAAAAAAAACACACACACACACCAAACTTTACAGTGATTGGCATAAAGCTTGTCTGCTTTATTTAAGATGTTGAAAACCCTAACCCTTAAAAAATCAGACTAGAAAGTTTACTTCTATTTCTTTTCCCCTCTTCCACCCCCCCCACCCCCGATGTCCATTCCAGACAAGTGGGACACAGTACAAGGTGCAGCTCTACGACAAGGCAGACTTCGCAGGTCAGTCATTTGAGGCCACCGAGGACTGCCCCTCCCTTCTGGAGCGTTACCGCTTGAGAGAGGTGTACTCCTGCAAGGTCCTGAATGGCTACTGGGTATTCTACGAGCACCCCAACTACCGTGGCCGCCAGTACGTCCTGGAGAAGGGCGAATATCGCAAGCCTGGGGACTGGGGTGCAGTCTGTCCCACCGTGCAGTCCTTCCGCCGCCTGACCGAGTGACCTTAACCATACAGGGCCTGTGCCACGTGATTTGGTTGTGATTTAAACTGAGGTCCTGGGTGAAATAAAGTTTGACTGGTAATTGCTCGGAAGAGTCTGTCTGATTTTTTTTTTTACGTGGTTTTAATCGCAGCACACGAGCCTTGCCCAACAAGGTCGTCCATAGCAAGATTTAGTTACAAGCTTAGAGTGCCATAACTATGTTTCCAGAGGTGTTTTGCCTGGGTGATCTAAATGTCCAATGCCCTGAAGCACAGGCCGTAGGTCTAGAATAACAGGGTGGGTATTGAGGTGGGTGCCAAAAGAGAAGCAGTTTCCTCCACCACCAATGAGCACCGTCTCGGCTCCATCGGAGTCCAGCAGTTCTGAGCAGAACGAATGCAGCATGAGGGGCCGGGGAACAGATGACTGCAGGGAGAAAAAGAAATTACATAGTGAATTGATCATTCAGAAAACCGTCCTTATCTTCTAAGATCAGCTAGATAGCAAAAAAATGCAAATAGCTGGAGCCTGGAGACCAGGTACATGCTACTCACCGTGTCTAAGCTGATTTCAGCGCTGACCCCGGCGGTCAGGTTTATCACCGAAACTCCTGGGACACCGTCTGCCTGGAGCCAGACCCCACCAACTACCACCAGATTCTCGCCAATGACGTGGGCAGAATGGGAATATCTGAGGTTTACAAATGATCATGTTAACTGCCACCAGACAAACCTTTCAATAAACTGTACTGGTAAATATGATAAGATATCATACTGAAGAAAGAGTGATACCTAGGTACCAAGGCTGGACAGACATGTAACGTTTCCCAGCGGAAGCCTGTGGATGTGGGCGTCAGCAAGTTGACATCTCCTAAAGGAACACCTTCTCGGCCCAGGCCCCCGAAGATCACCAGTCCTCGTCTGAAGGCACAAGAGGAGTGGGAGTGACGCGGTTCAGGGACGCGGCCTTCAAGTGGGACCTTTGGAGAGACGCATCATTACGGACAAACTAGGTGGGTCTAATTTTCCCCCCGTTATACAGATTAGACCTACTCTAGAAGTACAGTACCTCTCTTCCTTTAATAATTAAGATGAATGGGTCAAGACTTACATCTGTCCAGTGCTGGTCTTCTAAGCACAGAAAGTGTGCGTCACCTAGAACCGCTTCAGTTTCTGTACAGCCCCCGAAAACAAACAAGTGGTTCCTATCTGAATAAAGAAGATATTGCAATGAGTATCGGTTAATAGATGACGTAATATCCAGTGTCAGTTAAGAGAACTTCCTTACCGCGATGCCTCAACAATGTAGCTGTGTGCCGCCATCTCGGCTTCGGGGCTGCGCCAGTACAAACCATCTTCTCCACAGACACCAGCGTATTTTTGGGGTTATACTGGTCAGGCAGATAGGTGACTTTCAGGACGCCATCGACGGAGTTCAGTGGAGAAGTTCTGCCACCTAGAATTACCGCACCCCAACCAGGAACAGAGGTCATGGAGTGATACATCCGCACGCCTGCGGTAAATAAAAAGTTCACACCAATAACATGCATAAGGTCAGTGACGTTAAACTGTTGGCTTTAAAGAAAAAAGCAAAAAAAAAAGCAAAGGTCAGGCACATAGGTGCACACACACACACACACACACACACACACACACACACACACCTTTCTCTCCCTCTGGTTCCACAGTGGTATATCTCCAGACTGTGTCCTCTCTGATCAAAAGCGTGGCTGCTGTGTTTCGGCCTCGTCTTCCGCACCCCCCGGTGAGGAGCACCACTCCAGGTTCTAACAGGGATGAGGCCATTCCCACAGCTTCAACACACGGAGCTCCGGCCATAACCCGCACCGTCAAAGGCAGAACCTCCAGATCAGGCTTGATCAAGGGAATCGGGATGTCTATAATTAATACAAGTGAGAGAACACAGTTCAGACAACACATGCTAGATCTACCAACTCTGGGAAATAAACACAAAGGTATACAATCGTGTATACAAAGGTGAGCAATCGCAGGTCAGGGGGATTTATAGGCGCGAGCGATCGCCGACGGGGGGTGGGGGGGTTTAGGTGGGCTTTTAGAAATCGTGGACCAGGGGATTTATAGGCGCGAGTTATCACGGACCCGGAGTGGCACACCTCCACGGCACAGCTCATGACTTCTCACGGCACACTAGCGTGCCGCGGCCAGTGTTGGGTGTTACTGTTTATTTTTAGGTATTTTAATTACAGTTACTTATAATGTACTTGCGGTACATTGTAGAATAATTAAACTCGCTGAATATCATTATTTAATTTGATTAATTTATATTCTAAATGTAAAAGTAAACTCTGCCGCTTTAAAATCGTTGTAGCGCAGGTGCACGTGATTTCGCGCCAGTCTGCTGCGTAGTCGTATTCTAAAGCGGAAGATGTCGGACTCGGCTGAAGCGAGTGGCTGTTTTACGAAATGGAAATATTCCCATCACTTCACTTTTCTGAAACAAGCAGAC
>JAOVYU010000060.1:11287460-11300157 GCA_025674565.1 Synodontis membranacea | reverse complement strand
TCTCTCTCTCTCTCTCTCTCTCTCTCTCTCTCTCTCTCTCTCTCTCTCTCTCTCTCTCTCTCTCTCTCTCTGTTTATATGTGTGTGTTATCTGTTATGTGTGTGGACATGTTTTTTTATTGGCATACTTATGCTTTCATTCTAGATGATCGACCTCATTTTGCAAATCCATTATTTCTTCTGTCTCACCAAGCCAGTAAATGTTCCTGTATGATGTGTTAAACCCAAGCTCTAACCACAGCAGGATAAAATTAACTAGTGCAAAGCTGTTGAATAGTGCAAATGAGGATAATTCCAACAGAAAAGCATAAACTTTTGAATAGCAGTGATGTCACTCAGAGTGGGCAGCATGGCATACTCTCTTCACTCGACACTGCCAATCAGTGAACTCGTGTATGTGGAAGAGGATAGATAGCGATTTCCTCACCTCTCAGTGTGTTATGCAGCATGAGTATGCGTTTCCAAATGGTGCGGTTGGTTGGCTCGGCATGTCTCGGAGGAAGCATGTGTTAGTCTCTGCCCTTGCTGTTTAAAAACTTTTGAGTGATGGGGAGAGCTGGCCAATGGACGGGAATAGGCAAGACTAAATTGAGGAGAAGAAATTGGGGCAAAAGTCCAAAAATGAATAGGGATGAGTTTCTTTCGTCTTCTGCTTCCTCTTCATCATCATCATCATGCTTGTTTTCTTTTCTCATTTTTTTTTTTTTTTTTTTTGAACACGAAGAAATTACATGATAAAAAGTCTGGCTTCCATTAAGGCCAAATTTAAAACTCCACCTCCCAGAAGTTGCTTCTACTGCAGCCAATAAAGGCCTGAGGGGTTAGTAATTAATTTGGGAGCAAATAGAGCAAATTGCTCATCTTCAGAAGAATTCTTCAGATTGACCAGGAGAGAGAAAAAGAGAGAGAGAGAGAGAGAGAAAGAGGGAGAGAGGGCTTGAGAGTTTGAGAGGACGCAAATCGAGAGGGAGGAGTAGAATCGAAGTGTGAAAATCTCAATTATGCTCACAGCTTCATCCCTCAAATCTTGACCATCCCCTCATCTTACACACACGCACACACACACACACACACACACGCACAAGCACAAGCACGGACACATGCAGGCACATACTGTATAAGCCCAAGCTTTGCACTGTAGTAGTGCCAACAAAGTAATTAACAGATTCTCTATTCCCTTTAGCAATTTCTACCCTAACTAATCATAATACCTGGCCAGAAGTTTGGCCTGAAACTCCATCCATCTTTTTCCCTCTGTGTCTCTTTCCCTGTGACTCACACTTCTTTCTGTAGCATGGGTAATGATAGCATCCTGCTCGGAGTAATTACAGCCCGTCACCTCACTGTCCCGCCGCCAGCTGGAGAGTGACAGGATAACACCGAACCAAAAATGTTCACCTCCTGGGAAGAGTGGTTGCGTGCGGGGGTGGTTGCATGAAGGCAGAGTGAAGAAAGTGAGTGTGGCATTGCCGAACAGCAGGATGACATCGTTTGTGAGCGTTCTTTATCTGGGGCACACAGGTGTGTGCTCAGCCAGGGATTAGCGTGAAGGGATTAGAATGACTGCAGCTTGAGGAACACTGTAGCAAAATAAAGATAGAGACATAGAGTGACAGGAGGTTTGGGCTGTTTATAATTGTCCCTTTTTTTTTTTCAAGTGACATTCTTCATATCATTGTGCGATTCAGTCGTAATATTTCATGTCAGCCATGGTGAGTTCCGTGTTCTGGAGCGTGCCGATAGCAAGCTACACTGGATTTATTGATTAGGCCTGGTCTCTGGCATACACCTCTCTTTCTCTCTTTCTCTTTCTCTCACCATCACTCTTGCCTCATAGCTCTCATCGTGCCACCTGTCTAACCCTAAGCATAAGTCCTGCATTTCAGCTCGTCTTCATTAAATGAAGCGTGGCCAACAAACACTGATATTTACCCAGCATGTGACATGCGAAGCCCCAAATGCAGCATCCCTGAAGCACAAGAGGGACAAAGTGAGGAGGAGACAGACAGTAAATGAAAGTGGTGCAAGTTAAAGGGTGGTTATTTATCCTTTAATAACAGTGATCTACTCTTTAATTTGATGTTCCATATGTAGCTATCTATCCACTACCAGGATGTCCTGAGCTGACTAAAGTTTACCAGAGCCCAAACCAGAGCTATCATTATAAACCAAATCTAAATCATTGCATTCTTTACGGATTCGAATGAAGGCAAATATGCAAATCAGCTTTTAAAACTCGAAAACAATAGAAATGCAAATTAAAGTTAAAGCATTTTTGGAAAGAGAGAAAAAAAATGCTCACTGAAGAGAGATGTAATCACAATTGCATGATAATCACCAGTTATAGCCAAGATCCACAGATGCGGATGGAAAAATAAAAGCACAGGCCTGAACGAGCCCACGCACAACCACGCGCAGGCAGACAGCACACGTCAGTCATTGTGTGTTATGCAAAACCGAATTATAAACCCTGCAAACAATGGAGCCCGTTTCACCCAACTGCCAGCCATCACCGACTGCTGTATGTAAATGACGCTTGGCTCTGTATCACAACTATTGGCTTTTCCATGTGAAATAAACCATAAAATGCCAGGCAGTAAAGGATTGGGATGGGCCACTCTAGCGGGCGTGCCTCTGCAAGAAACTGGTTCGCGGAAACTGGTTCGGAAACAGCCGCGAGAGATTCTATCAATAACCCTGCTCCCTCGCGCTGTGCATTTAGGCTTCGTAATTTCCCAGCAAGACCACCTGCGCTCCCTCCCTCTCCATTGTCTTTTATTATTAGATTCTGACATAAGCCACAGCTCACAGCTCTTCCTCCACCCTTCCTTTTTCTCCGCTTTCTTTTGCTCATCTGGCAGCCATCCGAGTTTGTGCACTGTATGACTGCGTGTGTTGTTCATTGGCAGCTGAAGTCATTTGTCAGCATCAGTTTGCCCATGGACAGCAACACCTGGATCCTCAGGGCTGCAGTGTGAAGCAATGGGCTAATTACAGAGTGGAATTAAAAGACCAGACGGAGTGTGTCTGGACCAAGGTGATGACAACTCACACACTGACAGACATACACAAGACAGATCCATACCGCGTACAAATGACGTTAAAGAATGGAAAATTAGTACACCAGCTCGATAAGAGTGACTATAACCATAGTTTATATTCATCTCATAAATAATGGACATAAGTTTTGATCTCTATCTGTGATGCTGTTGTGTGAATTCAATGCTTTAGAGAAAAAAGAATGTTCCACTGTTATATATGTGCTATGTAGTAAAACTGCAGCATGATCTATGATTTTTTTTTTTTTTATTATGCAGATTTATATAGCCATGTTTTTCTCATTAATTGCTTAATGAAACCCTGGATTTCTTCAATTTGATGCAATGCTCACTTTGTTCTTGTCTATATTATGCCTATTAGATGTCGTATTTTACAGATATTTGTTCTAGGCTGGTTTATCTTCAAATGTGATTTATTAACATCATTGGGCGTTTGCTTCTAGGAGCCATTTTTGTGTTTTTGCATTTGATTGAATTAATTTTTATAAACGCGGTGTGTCTCCCAGCTGAAAATCCTGATTGCAGTGTGTTTAATGTTAAAAATTATGAAATTACAAAATGTCTCATGAATGTAAAGTCCTTCGCTACAAAAAGGAAAAGGGTGAAAAAGTACAATCCAATAAATCAATAATAAAGCAAGTCAGCTATATTGTAATTAACATGGTAGCCGGGATGTAAAATACAGTTTACGTTAGGTCTTGTGTCATCACTGTAGAGTAATGGATTTGCCATGGGTTACCTTGCTCAATGCAAATATATCAGGCTGGTTTGAAATCTATTTGCCTTTCCGCTGTGCAAATTTCCACTTTTGTCCTTGAAAAATATAGATAAAAGGGTTAGATAAGAAATTCAGTAAGCTCTGTCCTTGATTTAGACTCAGCATATTCACTATGTATTGAATAATTTAAGAGAGACAAAGAGAGAGAGAGAGAGAGAAAGAGAGAGAGAGAGAGAGAGAGAGAGAGAGAGAGAGAGATTGTGATCAGTTAGCCAGTGCAGATTAGGTGTAGGTTACTCCATGTCTTAATAAAATGCTTCATACATAAGTGTTTATGCATAACTTCGTATCCATGTTAGGTGGCTGAGATGGTGACAGTTGGGGTGAACGCTTTTAAGAGCAACAATTGGCGAGCAGAAACAAATCCAATGCATACAGTAGAATCAAAAGACAGAATCCAGAATCAGGAAAAGGTTTAGGCGTTGTGTAAACAGGTATTCAGAGAATGAGAATACTTCACAAAGTGTCTGTGTTGGGAGTGTGCTTAAATAGAATGGTGGTGATTGAGTCCAGGTGCACTATTTGAACAGAAGTTTGTGGGCACCAGTATATGGTCCTTCTCTAAGCTGTTGCCACTAAGTTAGAAGCACATGATTGTTTAGGATGTTGTTATATGCTGTAGCATTACAATTTCCCTTCACTGGGACTAAGAGGCCCAAACCTGTTCCAGCATGACATTGATCCTGTGAACAATGGGGCGAGCGAAATGAAGACATGGTACGCTGAGGTTGGTGTGAAAAAAAACTTGAGTGGTTCTACACAGAGCCCTGACTTCAACCCCACTGAACACCTCTGGGATGAACTGAAACGCCGACTGCACCCCAGGCCTCCTCACCCAACATCGGTGCTTGACCTCACTAACGCTCATGTGGTGAACGGACACGAATTCCCACAGACACGCTCCAAAATCTAGTGGAACGCCTTCACGGAAAAATGGAGCTTATTATAAAAGCAAAGGGACTAAATCTGAACTGGGATGATTAACAAAGCACATACGAGTGTTATGGTCAGGTGAACACAAACCTTTGTCCGTATAGTGTATGTGCAATCAGGTGAGTGTGTGAACTGGAAGTTGGAGTCCATGCTAGCCAGGAATTCAGCGTTGACGTGACAATCTGCATATCTGAGCTCTTGCTTCTTTGTAAAATGTAGAATCTGAAAATCTATACGAGTAATTCCTCCAAGGTCACTATGAAAAGTCTGCCCTTGACATTGAGAAATCAGACAACCCCCCCCCCCCCGTTTTAACATTGTTTTCTTTTTCTTCACGAACAATACTGATGCTAGATATTGGCTTTTGTCACTGAAAACTGGGCAATTACACCCAGTGATGAACTGTTTAATGATCAGAGGTGCTACATCATTAGTGCCAGCAGTGAAGCAGTGAAGTTTTGGGTTTTGTCGTTCCAGCACGCAGCGGTGGTTTGTCGGTGTTCCAGCGCTGAACATGGTTTATGATAATGGAGAGATATGCAGATCACCTGGGGAAAAGATAATGCATGCTAATTCAGCCGGGTACAACAATAAACACATACGCCGAATCACGCTTCAAGGTGGAATTAACATAATACAACAGGAGGGAAGTGTTAATCTACATGAATCATCTCCCTTATGATGACTTCCTTAGTATGGGGCCTGGACCGTCAGACGCACGGCGCTCAATGTAGCGCCACTCCAACCTGACCTCTGTCACCGCATCAACAGAACACTGATCATCCAGTTATAGAATTAGTCACAATATGAGTAAGAGAAATAAGTAAAACAGGTCTCTGATTCTTCTGAAGTGCTTCTGTTTCACAATGGTTGCTAGGTTTTCAAATGCCCAATCAACATAATGTGGTCAAGCAATGACTAAGTTTTGCTCGTCCTGTTTAAATCCACCTCAACACTTATTTTTACATCGTATCGAACTATGAATATAAACTAAGGTTATTTGAATTCCTTAGTTTAGCTCTTCCTGACTGTAGCCTTAGGGTGCTTTCACATTCTGTTTTTTTTCTTTTCTCAGGAAAAGTGCTGGTCAGAGACAAAAAAACAAAAAAAAAAGAAAAAAAAAAAGAACAGCTCACACGATGCACACACTGTTACCACAACAGCACTATTCCTGATTCAAGATAGAGGAGCCTATTTGCTTTCCTATATCTTCGGAAACGGGAAAATAAAAAGAAGACCTGCTAGTGTGACTTGACTGTGTTCAGCCACAGTGCGATGTCACATCGCATGCTGGTGAATGTAGCAAAAACAATAGCTAAGTTATTATTTTTTAGCTGTAATGCAGTGAAACGTTACAGGAAACGAAAACCAAAATTGAAAATGAATGGAATTTGTCAATGAACATACAGTATTTAAAAAGCGAAGGAAAATATTATTTACATGAGTGTCTAAGGAGGTGCTCGACTGGGTAATCGCATTATTTTCCCATTCCAGTTTGACCTAAAGACATTCCTGAATTCATGTTCAGGATTCGACAATTCCTGCGAGCCCCGCGATAGGTAGATTTGACAAGTAGACAGCTGCTAAAGCTGCGTTTTCTAAGATGAATGATATGCTGCAAATGCCAAAAGTAAAAAAAAATGCACGTTTCTGGTTCAATGCGGTGTTTGGAGTAGTACTCTTATAAGAGAGAAATAGGCTGTCCTATGTAAACGGACTGATCTTTGAACCAAAGTTTCCCGCTAAAGAACACTGTAAAAGGTTGCTGTAGACTTGTACAGTAGTTTGCTGGCAGCTTGGGTTGTAAAATTTATATTAATGTACTGAATAACTTACAGTTAATGTTATATAAAAGAACGCACAGAGCTCATTTGGCTGATGCAGGACACGGTTAAGCTGAAGGTTTGGGATCTTGCCCATGCATGACAGCTATAACACTTTAACCATTGAGCCACTGCAACGACTCTGCCATGAGCTTGCATTGATTCAACTACTAAAAACTAACACTAGAGTAAAAGATTGCATTGAATCAGTTCAAGCAGGTTGGGCTAGCTTTGGCAGCTCAGTGGATAAGGCCTTGTGTCACAGGTACGACGGTCACGTGTTCAAATCCCAGCGTCACCAAACTACCTTAATAGGGTCCTTAAACAAGAAAGACTCTTCAGCTCACTTGTTTCAAGCGAAAGCAGTGCGCCATTTTAAATACGTAACTGTACGTACTTTACTGGAAACATATTGTAAACTTTAAACCAAGCTGAAAGTATATTCCTGGAATTTTTTTTTTTTTACAGCAATCTTTTATAGTGACAGGGGCGGGAACACTGTAGCAGGAATTGAGAAATATCATCAAGCCAAAATAAAAAGAAAATGCATTGTTTCTAACCTCTGTTGGCAAAGAAAAACGTTCAATTCAACACGCTGTCAATCTCATCATATTCACTGGCAAGACTACATTTTCCATTGTCAGTCTATGTTCATAAATATAAGCAGGGAAGCTAAGCAGCTAAGCAGGGGCGGGAAGCTAAGCAGGGGCGGGCCTGGTTAGTACTCGGATGGGAGACATCCAGAGAAGGCCGGGTGCTGTACAAAGACCCAGCCGCAAGGGGGTGCACACTCTGGTGTATGCCTGCGTGCTGGTCCCAAGCCCGGATAAATGGGGAGGGTTGTGTCAGGAAGGGCATCCGGTGTAAAAACTCTGCCAAATCTGACGTGCAGACAAAAGATCCGCTGTGGCGACCCCTAGTTGGGAATAGCCGAAATGGGAAGGAGGAGGATCTCTCGATCCTTGACTTGAAAGAGTTCGATAAAATACAGCAGATTTTAAAAAAAAATCCAAAAAAACGCAGCAGATTAAAAAAAATGCAGCAGTGTTTTTTTTTTTTTTTTTTTTTACGTCTGAGGTCTGAGTGCAGCTTTAGATATCATCACCTGGACATATTGCTTCACTGAACTGAAAAAAAGAAAAGGGGGATTGTGTTTCAAGCACAAATCATCTATTTTCATCTATCAAATCAAAGAACTACAGAAGCGTGCTGGGGCTGAATTTACCGCTGTCAAGCGCAGTCTTTCTCCGGCGATCACTTTCATTTCACTTGATTCCGCAGTGAGCCCAAGTGAATTTAGACCTTTTTTTTTTTTTTATAAAATTATTATTATTTTTTTTTGCTCAGGTCAAGTGGAGGCTACGTTTAGAAGAAGACACTGTACTGTAGCTAGACTGTCTGTTTCACTAGGTTTCTTCTGCAGCAATGTTCTTCCTTGTGTGCTGTGTCATTTTCTTGCATTGTCATGTCGTCTTGTTCGGGTTCCAAGTCTCATCAGACTCATTAGTCTGCGTGAGGCTGTTTGAGGAATTAGGCTACTGAAGCAACAAGGCATGGGACTGACTGTCTGCTACCATCACACAGATAGCAGTGAAATGTCAACACGCATGATCAGCTGCTCTCTCACCACTCACTCGCAAACAGATGCTCACACTCTGTCATGCACACACTTGAACTCGCACTCACGAACACACACACACACATGCATTTGTGTGTGCATCTCTAACTTCTTTGGCTTCTCATGAAAAACGGATTGCTGTGCAAAGCTAAAATTTTGTGAAAGCAAATGTGCTCTCTCTCTCTCTCTCTCTCTCTCTCTCTCTACATATATATCTTTCTCATTCATGCGCTCTCTTTTCTGTCCTGGGTCTGTTTGATTTTAAGGCTGACTTAAATAAAATAAATAAAATAACCTAATTATTCAATAGTACAGTAATAACACATGAGCAAACCCTAATTGTTTACTCCACCTAATATATTCCTTTATGCCTTCAGTATACTCCTCTAATGCTTTGGTCATGCATCATATTCGCACTTTCATTAAGGCTAATGCGTGACTCATTTCTCTGTATCTTTTGCACGATGAATGACTCAACTGAGGTGCTGCGTCTTTTATTTACACTAGTCAAGTCAAGTGGGTTTTTATTGCCATTCCTGTATATACCTTTTATACATTTGAGCATAATGTTCTTTTATTTTATTATTAATTTTTTTTTTTTCAGGAATATGGTGCAACAGATTTAGTGGTAGGAGGTATCTGTTGCCCTCTTGTAGAAAACGGTGCGGATGGAACAGTGTGGAGATTTGCTCTCGTCCTTTACAGGAAATAAAGTCGGGTTTTCTTGGCAAGGGAGGTGGTGTTAAGGGTCCAGGTGAGGTCCTTTCGTGATGCGCACACCAAAATAAAAAAAAAAAAAAAGCCCCTTTGACTTTCTCTACAGTTGTGCTATTGATATGCAGTGGAAGTCATCTCTTTTGTTTTAGTGCCACTGAAAGATAGATGGTTGGCCCCGCAGCACTCAGTTCTGGTGTATTAGTATTAGAGAGCTCAGGCTATTGCATCATTGTAGACCAGCACAAATGAAGAAACAGGATTCCACTAGACATTCAATGCAGCTTTATACTTTATGAAAAACGGAGGAAATTAATTCATGAAGAAAAAAAAAAAGTTAGAAAAGTCACTGAAATTAGAGTTAGTGTTTAACATGGAAGTGTTATTGCGTCATAAATTGTAAGAGCCTATCAGGATCCAGTATGCAAATATGCAAAGCCTTGTTCACCTGTAAGGAATGAGAACGGGCGTGTAGGTATGAGTGCTTTGCTGATTTGCATAATAATAGACTCTGGATTTCTTCGATGCGGGTTCATGTGTAGTAACTTCTCTTTTGTTTTCTGTTGTCTAACAGACATAAGGGCATTAACGCATGTTTTGGGCGAAATTTTAGGACAACGGTAAGGGACGTTCAAAGGAAAAATGGACAGCTGGAAATTCTATACGTAATCCCTGACATAAAGGTCTTTTGCACGATATTCGCAATTGTAGAAAGGTTCCTTCACTTTTGAACTGGTGATGTTTATACAACACAGAGCTCTTAGTCTGAGCGTAGTTTATTTGGCGCATGATGTAAGTACAGCAAAGCAAGCCTCATTCAAGTCTCATCTGAATATTGAACCAACACTGACGTCACCCCCGATTGACATTTTATACTTAGCGGAGACCATTAGTCATCCTAATAGCAGCACAGCTTTAGGAGCGCTACATCAGGCAACATGTCAAACACACTGCAGTGACTCACTGCTCTACCTGGGTTGTGTGTGCGTGTGTGTGTGTGTGTGTGTGTGTGTGTGTGTGTGTGTAGCTTCTGTGACATGGACACCATTAGGCCTCGCTCACTCCCACTCTTTCTGAGTCACTGAGTCAAATATACCTGTTTTCTTGATTCCTTTCTCTGACTCACATCTCCATCTTCGGCTGTCTCATTGTTACCCTGTACGGTTAATCGTTCCTTCCACTCTGCCATCCCTTCTTTTTTATGATGCCTGATTCATCCCTCGCTTCATCTCACACCTCCACTCTGTCTCTTCGTTTCTCTCCACTCGTTTTAGAGTTCTCTTGACTTTTTTTTTTTCCCTCCCCCTCATTCTTCACCTCTCTTACATTATCTCACCATATTTCTGCCTACTAGTTTCTGGTATTGCTGCTAGCGACAGAGGGGAGGCGAACTGTGAGTAAACATTTACTCGGCACAAGGCCGAGATTCTCCCCATTATGTTTCCAGTGGGGGTTGGGTTCATGATGTCAGCCGGTCTCATATTGTGCGTTTGAAATGAATTCATAGAACTTTTAGCAAGCACGTGTGTGTGTGTGTGTGTGTGTGTGTGTGTGTGTGATGCCTGTGTGCATTAGAGCTGGTCATGGTAATTTAACCAAGAGCAATTACGGTGTAATCATGCATGCAGGACAATTACCCCTTTGCCCCCTGCACAGCCCTCACCAACAACACCACCACATCCATCCATCAGTCTCTGTCATGCCCTTTAATGCTGATAGTTGTTCATCAATGCCATCCACCCCACCCAAATGTGTGAATCATAGTTGCTAAGCGTTGGCGTAAATTGTGAATTTCATAGTGCAAGAAAACATAAGCGTTCAAATGTTTGGAAAATGAGAGAAAGCACAGCCTGGCACCGAATGAGTTCAGCGCTGTGATAAGTGCTCTTGAAGGTGATGCAGTCAACGGTGCACATCAATGCCTCCTATCCCTTCGCTTTATCTGGCTTTAATGAAAGCTGTAACGAAGGAGGCGTGTGTGACAGATGAAAGTTTAATTGCTCTGTTCTTGAATGTCCTTGAAATTGTGCCCACATATGACAGACGCACTGAGTGTACTTTTCTACATTCAAGATACCCACACACTCAGACAATGGAGGGGCGGTGGACGGTGTGGGTTTTTTTTTTTTTTTTTTTTTTTGTAGGAGATCTGACCTTGTTTGAGGCCTTTGGTGTTTTATCACCTGCTGAGAGCATTTGAAATGGAAATGCGTCAGTGTCGCCAGAGCTGTGTGAGGGGAGAGGAGAAACAAACAGCCAACGTGAATTTAGACAGACGGGTAGAGCAGCGTTTAATGTGCTTCAGCGCAGAAATGGCCGTGCTGACTGCTGAAGTGGAGAGATACATTTTATATGAATGTGTTGGTGAGAGGAAGAAAGAGTGTAAGATGCTGCTTCCTCTTGCTCTCTGTTCTCTCCCAGGCTCCGTGACCAATGCTGTGTGTGTGTGTGTGTGTGTGTGTGTGTGTGTGTGTGTGTGTGTGTGTGTGTGTGTGTGCGCGCTTGCACTTGACCAGACGGACACATTACAGTGGAATCATTAGTTGGATTTCTTTGGGTTTAGTTTGGGTTCACTAGTTCACTTCCTCCAGCACGCTCTTCTGACTTAAGAGCTCAGAGAGAGAAATACTGGAGAGAGAGAGAGAGAGAGAGAGAGAGAGAGAGAGAGAGATACTGAAAGTCTTATTATCTGGCCCTGTGGGCTTTATGAAAGGTAATTTACTCTTACCTAGAAACCGTGTTTGTTTTCAGGGAAAAGCTCACTCCTGGCTGCGCTACAGAAGCCTGTGCTGTAATTGACAGTGTGCTCTTGCTCCTGTTTCTGGACATATCCACAGGCTGGTGGTATAGTTTGACACACCCATCGGGGTAACACTGTAGGTTTGCAGCTGTGCCTTCACTTTATTTGTATACTTTGAGCTAGAATACTGTATATGCAGGCACATTATTTTATTCATATTCAAAACTTTTTGCAACACATTTACTGTTTAAAAATTAAATTACAATTTTTGAATCAAATTTTAGATTCTCTGGTTTGCACATGTGGACAACATTTTTTTTTACTGTTTCTGTCTCGATACCTTTGTTGATATGTATGACATGTACATGCTTGTTGAATGAACAGAAAGGTCTTAACCTCCTGAGAGAGGAAGCCATGTTTTAGAATAAAATTTCAACGAAAGCCATGACGCCATCAGTCTTCAGAAGAGCCCCGTCTCTGTCATACAAAACATCCCTAAAACATCCGTGACTGAGCATCATATTTGATCTTCTTTATTTCAGTTGAAAATGTATTCTTTTGTCTAAGGCCATTCTGCTACCTCTTTGCAAAAGGTCACTGTGACATGATGAATGTTAATTGGGTGTCATGAGGATCATCAGTAAATGACACACATCACACTATCATTCAGACATTAAACATCTTATGAATGTGCTGTTGTAAAGGCCAGAGCCATTAGCGTTAACCTGAGCTTCTTCATAAGGTTGCTTATATATGTATATATATATATATGTGTGTGTGCGTTTTCTTATAAATGGCTCTAAATATGGATTATTTTATCATTCACTAAATGCTTTGACTTAACCTTATGATGTCATCAGTCTGGGACGACCAGGAGTGGACTGCTATTGTCAGCACGAGAGCGGAGCAGCTGTACTGCAACTGCAGTTCCTTATAAATGAGGTAACGCACACACGCACACACACACACACACACACACACACACACACACACACACACACACACACACACACACAAACTTCATACACAAAGC
>JAOVYU010000060.1:11172438-11182856 GCA_025674565.1 Synodontis membranacea | reverse complement strand
ATAGTTATTATAATGAATTGAATAAATTATGATTTATTCACTGACTATTTTCTGAGTATTGAGTATTTCTGAAAACATTTGTTGTCTAAGTTTATTTATTTCACTTAATGGTTGAGGCTGCATAACTACCCGTTACACCACGTCTAAGGCTACGTCCATGATAATATGTTTTAAACATAAAATGTTTAAAACCGCTTTTTAAAAAAGCTGCTCTGCTCTGTATCAGAAATAATCTACATTCTACATCTACTTGTTATTAATGCTGCATTCACCACTGATAGTCGAAGGCTGAGGCCATTAGTTTTCTTCCGTAAAATGGTCACATGATAGGAGTGTGACGAATCAGGGAAACTGTGACTGATAAGATTCAGTCAGGAAGCAAATATGGCTGTCTGCGTCAAAAGGCTACATTTCTGACCATCCACTCTAAAATGTTTTCAAACCAGCAGCGTTTCCAAAACCTTCCAATTTAGGGGTTTGAAAACTCCAGAGCAGAGTGGATGGCAGGTGTATTTTAATTTTGTACTCAACAAGATATCTTGAGATATTTAATCTTCAGGTCAACACTGAGGCAAAAGATAAAGTGGACAAGTGATCACATTTCCATTTTTATCCCTTGTATGTGATACTGTATAGCTTAGTTGTTATAACTTACCACCAAGTGCTAAAATGGCCAGAACCAGCTGGAAGATGCTGTAGATTAAGGGGAAGGAGAACATGACCTCCAGCTCCTCAGGAGCGAAGGACAGCTGAACGATCGTGCTGCACAGCTGTGAGTTCTGGAAGCCTGTCTCCAGTGCAATAGTGCGACACCTGGAAACAACACATAGATATGACCTGAATATTTATGAAACTGAATTTTTAGCTCATCTGAAATTGGTCATATATTTGTTTTGCTAAAGAAAAATAAAACCCATATCCAAAAACACCCATTAAACTGCACATTCATGACGTAAGCACTTTCACATCCTTGCTGTGATAATTACAGTAGCTCAAAGAGATTGATTAAACAAAGGACCAAAGAAATACAATGATTCACTGTAATACCTGTACCAGGGCTGCCCCACAAATCGAGCCAGCAAAAAGCCCAGGGTAAAGCCGACTAGAGGGTAGATTGTTCCAATTATCCATAGAGAAGGAGAAATTACCCATGAGGACTGGTACAGCACACCACCCACCACAGCAATGATGATAATCAGAAGAATGCCCACAATAGAGCCAAACTACAGAAGAAAATACATAAAAAAAACCCCATACAATTCAGTGAATGGATATGTGAAAGCAATGAAAAGAAAAATCACTGTATATCAATATTCACCTTCAGGATCTTTTTCGCCGCCTTGGGCCAGCGGTGTTTGACAAACATTCCCAAAGCGACCGGCACAAGCAGACTCACCAGCGTAATGCCTTAACATGAAGCAATAATGAGGTTGACCAATTAGACAGACAGATTGACAGATAGATAGATAGATAGATAGATAGATAGATAGATAGATAGATAGATAGATAGATAGATAGATAGATAGATAGATTTTCAAGTTTCAGCTCAACCTAGTTAGAGAAATAACAAGAAACTTTCTTAACAAGAAAGTGACTTTTTAAATTTGTTGAATATGATTAAAATAGTAGTATCTCTTCTTTGAGCAAGAATGTGGACCAAGAATCTTATTTATTTATTTATTTATTTATTTATTTTTACCTAAAGACTATTTGTTGTCACACAGGAAGATCACAGTCAAGCATCAGAGCTACACTGACTTACACATTAAAAGCCTGTTCCTACTGATGTTTAGAGCTAAACAAATAATGAAGGTGATTATGTAAAGCCATAAAGCAATGTCTCACCTATGCTCTGATAAGGAATCTGGATGCTATCAGCGGAGATCCAGACTGAGGTGTAGATGAGCAGACAAAGGGGCATCATCCCAAGTGCCAGGATAGACGAGCATGTTGTCATGCTGATACTGTGGGTGGGATGGCAAAATCATTCACTACATTTAGGACTAAAAGATTAGCTAAGCATATTGTATGTTACATGTTATTTCATACTATGAACAGCAGTAGAGGACAGCGATCTATTACAAATTCGTGACTGTTGGTGTTAATATAAATAAACTCTTCCGATAAGGCTTTCCACTAGATTTTGTAGCGTGACTGTGGGGATTTGCTCATTTAGCACCAAGAGTTAGTCAGCCACTCGTGTTCGGTGAGGAGGTCTGGGGTTCAGTCAAAGTTCCAGATCATCTCAAAGGTGTTCAGCGGGATTAAGATCAGGGCTCTGTGCAGTACACTCGAGTTCTTCTACAACCACCTTGGAAAACCATGGCTTCATGGAGCTCATGTTGTGCAGGGGGCATTGTCATGCTGGAATAAGTTCGGGTCCCTTAGTTCCATCCATCCATCCATCCATCTTCTTCCGCTTAATCATGTTCAGGGTCGAGGGGGGAGCCGGCGCCAATATCCAGTTAACTTCGGGTGAGAGGCGGGGGTTACACCCTGGGCGGGTCTACCTTAGTTCCAGTGAAGGGAAATAGTAATACTACAGCATACAAAGGCATCCTTTACAATTGTACTTTCTTGTAACAGTTTGAGGAAGAACCACATATAAGTGTGATGATCAGATGTCCACAAATCTTTGGCCATATATCACAATTGATTTCTGAGTTCTGATTTGGCAAAAGATGTTGATTAATTTTCTCTCACTGACAACAGTTCTAGCTTTAAGGCAAACTGCAGGTTTATATTAACAGGCTTGTTCTAATGCATTCTTTCTTTCTGTCGTTGGTTAGATGGTTGTAGAAATTTGTATTTGTTGATATGTTGGAGCATTATGTAAAGAAACATACAGGCAACATTATGACCACCTGCCTAATATTGTGTTGGTCCCCCTTTTGCTGCCAAAACAATCCTGACCCGTCGAGGCATGGACTAAACTAGACCCCTGAAGGTGTGCTGTGGTATCTGGCACCAAGATGTTAGCGGACCTTAGGTGGGACCTCCATGGATCAGACTTGTTTGTCCAGCACATCCCACGGATGCTTGATTGGATTGAGATCTGGAGAATTTGGAGGACAATTTAACATCTCAAACTCACTGTTGTACACCTCAAATTATTCCTGAACTATTTCTGCTTTGAAGCAGGGCGCATTATCCTGCTGAAAGAGACCACAGCCATCAGGGAATACCGTTTCTATGAAAGGGTGTACATGGTCTGCAGCAATGCTTTGGTAGGTGGTACATGTCAAAGTAACATCCACATAGATGGACCCAAAGTTTCCCAGCAGAACATTGCCCAAAGCATCACACTGCCTCTGCCAGCTTGCGTTCTTCCCACAGTGCATCCTGGTGCCATGTGTTCCCCAGGAAAGCAATGCACATGCACCCGACCATCCATGTGATGTAAAAGAAAATGTGATTCATCAAACCAGGCCACCTTCTTCCATTGCTCTGTGGTCCAGTTCTACATTTACATTTACATTTACAGCATTTGGCAGACGCTCCTATCCAGAGCGAGAGTGCTTTAAAACCTGCAACTCTTGTGGAGTCTTCCTGGTCTGCAGTGGTCAGCATCTATCAAAGGTGGTCCAAGGAAGGAACAGTGGTGAACCGGTGAAAGGGTCATGGGTGGCCAAGGTTTAATGATGCACATGGGGAGCGAAGGCGACAAGAGAAGCCAAGGTGACAAGGTGACAGTTCTGATGCTCATGTGCCCATTGTTGGTGCTTTCAGCAGTGGACAGGGGTCAGCATGGGCACCTTGACTGGTCTGCAGCCCCATACACAACAAACTGTGAGGCACTGTGTATTCTGATACTCTTCTATCAGAACCACCATTAACTTCTTCAGCAACTTGAGCTACAGTAGCTGATCTGTTGGTCTCTTGTCACATTCAGATAGATACTGACCACTGCAGACCAGGAACACTCCACAAGAGTTGCAGTTTTGGAGAAGCGCTGACCCAGTTATTTGCCCATTATTCCTACTTCTAACACATCAACTTTGAGGACAAAATGTTCACTTGCTGCCTAATATATCCCATCCACTAACAGGTGCCATGATGAATAGATCATCAGTGTTATTCACTTCATCTGTCAGTGGCCATAATGTTATTCCTGATTGGTGTATGTTTAACTAGAGTAATGTCCAGTTTTAGCACAGTGTAACAGAAAGAGGCAAAACTGTAACTTTTGTTCAGGACAGAGGACTTTGTATTGTTCAGTTTCTCTGTAGCATGACAACTTGCATTTATTTGTCTTATTAACTTTAGAGAAAAAGATGAGAGACTGTTTCAGCAACATTAAAATGTAACTATTAACAGATAAAACATTAAAAATTGTTAGTGCTGGAAAATTTTTGTTATGTAAGAGCTAAGAGTAACAACTGTAGCTTATGTAGCTAATGTAGCTAAGAGGGAACAAGTTAAGCCAATTTAATATGTGATGATAATAATAATAATAATAATAATAATAATAATAATAATAATAATAATAATAATAATAATAATAATTGCCTCCATAGGCTTTTTTTTTTCGAATACTAACGCCTGGTGCTCTCACCTAAGATCCATGTCTCCATCCAGCCAGTATGTGATGATATTGGAGCTGGAGCCTCCAGGACAGCAGCCCATGATTAAGATGACCACAGCCTGGACAGGAAGCACCTGGAAGGCTAATGAGAGGGCAAATGCGGTGAAAGGCATGATGCCAAACTGGCAGAGAAAGCCAATGAAGATACCCCATGGCCGGCGGATGTGTCCCCAGAGCTTATGAAGCTCTACTGTACAGCCCATGGAAAACATGACCATAGCCAGCATGACAGTGAGCACGATGCTTAGGACCGTGCTGAGGATTATGTTAAAGTCACTCTCTGGCACCAGGCACGATGGGCCAGAGCACACGGTAGCATTGGCACTGCAGGTCACTAGAGGTGTCGACATGATGAATCCAGTCTTAGTAGCGTCAGAAATTAATAAGTAAGAAAATAAGTATAAAACCCCAGAAAAATAACTGCAAGCAAGGCAAAATCAATGATGGTTGTGGTTAAAGGTTGTAGGTTCCAAAAACTGACGAGTTATGAAGACGAAAGAAGGGAGAATTTTGTAAAGGGTCCAGCTGATCTTTAGGTCCTTTGCCCTTTCTTTCTCAAGCGTTCCCTCCTTCCTGCTGCCTTACACAAGAATGACACAAGGCACAAAGTGTATCTTCATAAGCTTGATGCCCTTTAAAACCTGTCCAAGACAAATAAAAATGAGCAAAATTTACATTAAAAATTAACTTGTTTTATGGGGTCATTGTCCAAAAACACATAAAAGAATACACTTATAAAAGTGGGGGGGAAATGTAATTGTTCAACTTAAGGGACAATAAATGCACCACCTTGTTCTTTTATAACATTATGGCATGTAAATTTTATTGTGCCTTTCAAAGGCCCACACACCACCACTACCATCATCATCACCATCGTCACTGGGAAGGATCATGGCTGCTGTGAGACGTATGAGACGTGCATCAGAGTGGAATGATGATAGTAAAAAAAAGGGGCATATGTTGTAAAACTAACATAAGAGGCTGTATTACAGATATGGGCATGAGAATTATTATGAGCATGCCTCTCAACCTTTAACACATGCGCACACATCAGGACTACAGTTAAAGTTTAAAAACCTAAACTGAATAGCTGAAAAAGAGCTGAACAAAGACTCAAGGTTCAACAGTGGATTTCTGTCCCCTACGTTCATTGATTTCAGTAAGACAAACCAATAATCGAACACACAATTTTTGAAAAATAAATATTATATAAAATTATGTCTTAACTGCAAAAAGAAAATACAACCAAAATCAGTGCAGCATATTTATTAAAGCTGTTTAGTATTCAAAAGCAATATTGTCCACTATTGCATGCAGGATTCACTTTGTCGACGTTTGTGCTTCATTTCATTCATTTGTGCTCATTTATTTTTGTCTGCACTTTTCTCTTATTTTTTATTGTACTTTTTTAAAATTATTTTTTATTATTCTCTTATTTTATCATGTACCCATGCATTGGCGCCTATGGTTAACAAAGCTCTCATTGCCAATCCCAGGAGTCTTAGGGGCATTTATATTCACATTGTATTTTTTGAAATCTGAAAGAGGAACTGCAAATAGACAGAAAAAAATTGGTTAATAAACTAAAGACAACTAATTTAGTTGAACGCTTGTACTGGATTGTTTTAGGTCAAATAAATCTATTAAACATACGTGTACAATGGCCTGCTTTGCCTTGTGACAGAAGCTGTGATTAAAATGTAATGTAATGATTTTGTTGACACTCAATGCCCACAATATATTTATTTGCAAAATATTAGGTATAGTGTGTTTCACAAGACCAGATCAGATCATCGCTGATTTCAAGTCTGCACTACCTCTAAATTCACATCAGTCGTTGTTTATTTTCTCCCTTTAAATTGTCCTCAGGTAACTTTTGAAGCTCAGCTGGACATTTTCTGTCACGTGTGCTATGAAGTACTTGAAGAGGTGGATGTCTGAGTATTACACAGAGCTGAAATGTGAAGACGGAAAAAGATGAGGATTATGAGCTCAGATTACAGTTTACAGTCTAAGAACTCTAAGAACTATGGTCATAAAAACTGACTTCCTACATATCTTCCTATGTATTTAATAGGAGAATATACAGTGGATTAATCTGTATTTTTTTCTGTTTAGTGTTCCAAATATCTATATCTGTAACTCAGAGATAATGAAATAATACAATGATATAATACAGTGAAATATTAGTGAAAGTGATTTATTGTCATTATTGACGCACCACAGCACACAGTGCACAACAATGACATTGGTCCTCTGCTTTTAACCCATATGTGAATCGTGACACACAGCAGGGGGCAGCTATTTTCAGCGCCCGGGGAGCAGTGCTTGGGGGCGGCACCTTGCTCAGGGTACCGCAGTGGTACCTTGCTGGTCCTGGTAATCGAACCTGCAATCTTCTGACCACTCTCCCTAACCACTGCCAGTCACTAAGAATTCTGGACATAAACGTGGACTTTGCTTGTCCTTTGAGTTTCATATCTGACCGCTCGCTCTCACTAACATGAGAGTAAGAACATCTGGCTTGCACAGCAATTTTGTTGCATCCCACAGGATCCCAGTTCCCATGCACACCTCTAGTTTCAACCATAAGCCCTATGAATATTTAATACCTTCTAAAAACCATCAAATAGTATTTGCATCCTATTAGAACACATTATCTGTTCATTCAGAATAATGCATTCATACTTGGTTACATTCCTACTATGTTCAATTTGGAAATCATGCATAATTTTAAAATATATCAGTGGTGTGCTTTATGTGATAGCTAGTTCTTCCACACTACACAGAGATTATAACATGCCACAACTGGTATATGACTCTGAAGTAGCTGGTTAAGCATGTGACTTATACAACAGCAAGAATCATAAACTTGGGATTCCTGGCCCTGACCTTTGGTTATAAATGTCACTTTCAAGCACTAAAAGAGACATAGTGTGATACACTCTTAAAGTATGAGTAAGTGCATATCCTATTATTTAATCTTATCTTATCAGTGAGCTGATCACAATCTAATCAGATTTTACACTTACAGATTTCTCTCACAAACTGGCAATTCTGAGTGTCTGATAAAGATCTCGCAAACTGTAGGATAGAGGTGACAGGCCTGATGTAATCTTTCTGTAACCAGCAAGAACCACATAATAATTGGGCAGTAATTTCTTTTATCGTTAGGTCTTAAAAATTCCTACTGATGTATTCAGATGGTACAGTAATTTTGACTTATTTGCGTGTGTGTGTGTGTGTGTGTGCGTGTGTGGCTGAAAATAAATTCAAAAAGTTGAGGAAATTTAGCTGCAGTTGATCATATAGGCTTAAATGAGTATTCAATTTAAGTGAAAATTAAAGCTGTGAAACTTCAATGTTCTCAGTGAATTAAACATTTTGATCAGCAATATGAATTATTCTTCAGTTTTAGAATTGTTTATCTCTCAGAAATATGGCACATTTGAAAGGAATTTAAAACCCTCAGCCTACATTAGCTTTTCTTTTCTTTTCTTTTCTTTTCCTTTGCAAAAATTGTTTTTACAGTTTAGGAACTGTAAAACACAGAACCAAACAACAGTCTTCATGTCTGCCAGGTGGCTTGCAAAGAAATGCACTAGAAACTACTAAGGGATCCAGGAGCGTGCTTACCTACGTGTATGTTTATATATGTGTTTATCTTTCACCTCACAAGGACGGGCTGTGATTAATTCATGGATTTGCAGTGGGAGAAACTGCAGATTCCCTCAGTCATCATTATAGTGCAAAATGTAACATCAACATTACAATATAATCAATAATCATTTTCACCAAAAACACATGTACTACAATTACCGGAACACCTGCGTTTATTTTATTTGTACAACCTCTGAGTCCTCGCCTATAACATAACGTTGGAGAATAGATAGCAGGGCATCTGAGACCATTCCTCTTTACAGAATCTCTCCACATCATCCAGGGTCCTAGGCCCTCTCTTCTGCACTCTGCTCTTCAGTTCACCCCACAGGATTCAGGTCAGTGGACAGAGATGGTCAGGGCAGAACCTCAATTCTGTGGTAAATTAACCATTTTTGTGGTAATGTTTTGTACATATCCTTTAGATCATTGTCCTGCTGAAAGATCCAACGACAACCCAGTTTTAAATGCCTTGCAGAGGCAGCCGGAGTTTCTGAATTTCAGATGTCCTGGTATTTCATCGAGTCCATGATGCCATGTACCCTAGCAGGTTTTCCAGGGCCTTTTGGAGGAAAAACAACCCCATAAAATCACAGAACCTCCACCATATTTTAAGGTTCTTTTTAATATCACCATCCTTCTTTTTACACCAAATTCACCATACGTGTTTATTTCTGTTTCGTCAGACCATAAAACATTGTTCCAGTCAGTTGTAATAGGGTTTTGCAAACTGCAGGCACTTATATTTGTCTTTAACTGACAAACTAAAGGCTTTTATTATTTTATTTTTATTTTTTGGCATACCTTTTCAAATAATGTGTTGGCATGGAGGTGGTGTCTGATGGTGGTTTTGGAGACTTGGTAGCCCCAAGATTACTTTTTCTTGTAATTCACCATCAGTTATCTTTCGGGAATTTTTTTCCCCTCTCTTACCATCCTCCTCACTGTACATGGGGGCAAAATTAAATTGTTTCCTCTTCCTGGAAAATTTGTAACAGTTCCAGTTAATATCCACTTTATTATTATTGCCATAACAGTAGAAAAGTTCATTCTCAGGTGAGTAACTATTTTTTATAACCATTCCCTGACTTATGAAGGTCAACACATTTCTCCCTCATTTGGTTTGAGTTCTCTTATCTTTCCTATGATGTTGGATGACTAAGGGAATTTGGCCTCTGTGTCACCTCATATCTGTACCCCAGTTAATCAGGAAGTCAGGTACAGCTTGAAAGTTCCTACTCTCTCCAATCAACTCAAAAATGTACAATTTAAATATTAAGCAACAATTTACAGTTGTTTCCGTAATTGTGGCACGCGTTTTTGTGGAATAAAATGATTTCTTTAAATATTATATCTGGTTTTCTCTGGGGGGAAAAAAGGCTGGATTTTTCTCATATTATTTCAGTTTGAGATGAAGCTTCTTCATCAAAAGGTGGATTTTTTTTTTTTTCCAAATCTTTGCAAGGTTTTTCAGTAATTGTGGAGGGCACTGTATGTTAAACAAATGAAAATGAATTAGTTAAAATACATTTCGTACATACAGTTCTTTGATCACATTACTTTTTCTACTTATTATTATTGTTATTAAAATTCCTGGGGTGTTATAACTTTCATCTCTTAGAAAGCAACAGTATTTATATTAGACAAAATAATGAGGTAAAATATAAATATAGAGTTGTACTCTGCTGCCACCTGCTGGTTCTTCACAGTCAGTGCATGAGAGAGGAGAACGCCTCATTGGGCGCGCACTTATATTGTTACATAAAAAAAACCCTATAAATAACAGGGTGATCGTTTTACCAAAACTGAAAGTGAAACTAAGTGGGCGCTCAAAAATAGAGAGAATAACAGCGAAAGAAAATGGCTGCTAAGCTTGTCTGCAGTCTGCACAACGAGAAGCTAACTCTCTTCTGTCTGGATGATCAGCAGACTGTGTGTCTTGTGTGTCGGGATTCAAGAAAACACACCAACCACAAATTCTACCCCATTGATGAAGCAGTAACAGACTGTAAGGTAATATAAGGTTAAAGTTCATGTCACAGAAGACGAGAATAAACTGAATAGTACTATCATTACTAATAAATAAGAAATCTAATACTTGTTCATTTATTCTAATCTATTATTATTTATATTATTATTATTATTATTATTATTATTATTATTATTATTATTA
>JAOVYU010000060.1:11157471-11170110 GCA_025674565.1 Synodontis membranacea | reverse complement strand
CTACTCAAGTGAAGTACAGATACTCAAAAACACTACTTAAGTACAGTACTCAAGTAAATCTACTTCGTTACTGTCCACCTCTGCCTAACAGTATAATAACTAACAAATGCATGTCTACCTTCCCTGCCATTATTACTCTATTGTATTTAGATTATCTTAGCTTGTATTCTGTAAAGCAGAATCAAACTAGTGCTTCTTTGAGCTCTTTTTGTGTTTATAGACATCACAGTAAGACAACTAAGACAAAGTCACAATCAATATTGGTAGCATCAGACACACATTTCCAGCTGCTTATGGGTTGTTGTTCAAAGGGAAGTCCTGGGATAGAATTCCAATTCAGCTCCAAGTGTTTTTGCTTATGTAACACAAGAGATTTGCATAACTTTATATACTATTGTCTTCCTGGAGAGCCAGTCTTATCTTTCCCGGCTCTGGACTTTATTGTTTCATTGTTATAAGAGCCTTGTGAAACAATTGCTATATAATGTAACATCTTCATTAAACTTTGTACAGTTAAATCCCCTGAGTGAGCAGTGATACGAGTTAACAGTGTGTACAATAAAAACTGAAACGCAGAGTCTCCATGCAGTGTGTTGATTTGTTTCAGGAGCAGCTCCAAACTGCACTGAAGCTCCTACAGGAGAAACTGAAGATCTTTAAAGACTCTAAACTGAACTGGAGTCAGACTGCAGAACATATAAAGGTTAGAATCAGTAACATGGTTTTGGTACTATAATTATGTATTGCATTATTGCATATTCAATTATATCATTAGATTTTTCTCTTCCCTGCAGATTCAGGCCCAGCACACAGAGCGGCAGATTAAGCAGGAGTTTGAGAAGCTTCACCAGTTTCTACGAGATGAAGAGGCAGCCAGGATCACTGCACTGAGAAAGGAAGAGGAGCAGAAGAATCAGACGATGTCTGAGAAGATTGACAAGCTGAGCAGAGATATATCATCTCTTTCAGACACAATCAGGGCCATAGAAGAGGAGATGAGTGCTGAAGATGTCTCGTTCTTACAGGTAAGGATAGTTTTATCAGTATTTATACTGTGAGAAAATAAAACTTGTTTCCATCGTCAGAAACGTCTCATTTTAGTGGCGTAAAAATGTAAGTCATATCCACTGATATTTGCTTTGTTGCTTTACAGAACTACAAGGCTACAGTGAAAAAGTGAGTGATGTGGTTCTCTCTCCTTCTCTGTGTTTCTGAATCCAACATTCACAGCAGCACTGACTCCTGAATGTTTTTGCAGAGCCCAGTGCACACTGCAGCATCCAGAGGAGCTTTCAGGAGCACTGATCCATGTGGCAAAACATCTGGCCAACCTGAAGTTCAGAGTCTGGGAGAAGATGCACTACACTGTCCAATACAGCAAGTCACTTACTGTCTACTTTTGTCCTTCTTTCTTTATGTATGTCTGCGCCAGTGGGTGCATGTGTTTCTTGCATATTACATGATTGTGTGTTGTTGTTTTTTTTAGCCCATCTAACTCTGGACCCCAACACTGCTCATCCTAAACTCACTGTATCTGATGATCTGACCTGTGTGAGACTCGGTGCTGAGAAACAGAAGCTTCCTGATAATCCAGAAAGATTTGATGACCTTCCATGCATTCTGGGCTCTGAGGGCTTTAACTCAGGGACACACTGCTGGGATGTCAAAGTGGGAGATAGTACAGCGTGGGCCGTAGGTGTAATGACAGAATCTGCTCAGAGGAAGGGTAAGATAAACTCCAGAAGTGGACTCTGGTATATGAGATTTTATGATGGCACATATAGGGCATGTTCTACACCAGAACAATCTACTCCGATCTCAGTAGCCAAGAATGTCCAGAGGATCAGAGTAAAGCTGGACTGGGAAGAAGGAACACTCTCATTTTCTGATCCTCTCACTAACACACACATATACACGTTCACACACAAATTTTCTGAAAAATTACTGCCAGTTATAAATGCTGTTGGTGAAGGGTCTCCACTGAAGATCCTCTCACTTCAGTGTTCTGTAAGAGTGCATCAGTTCAGTTAGAAATATTCAGTAATTAAACAGTGTTTAAATGCATTAAGGCTTACAACAGCAGAACGCAACAGTTTGGTGATGTAAGTAGGTGACCGGCTTGATGCAGTTATTACAAGCAATTGATATGCAAATAAATATTTAGTGTTACTTACTTTAAGACTATTTCTTCCTGTACTTTTTCTCACTTAAATATTGGGTGGGCTGCGTATATGGTCTGCCTATATGTGTGTGTGTGTGTGTGTGTGTGTGTGTGTGTGTGTATAGTAACAATTGTTCTTTTGGCCGTGATAAATAAAACCATAGAATTGAAGTAAGGAGAGTGCACTTTCTTTTTCCTGTATACACAGATCAGCCATAACATTAAAACAATCTGCTGAATATTCAACCCCCTGGTGCCACCAAAGCAGCTCTGACCCTTTGAGGCATGGACTGCACAAGACCACTGGAGGTGTGTTATGGTATCTGGCACCAAGAGGTTAGCAGCAGATCCTTTAAATCCTGTAAGTTGTGTGGTGGGACCTCCATGAATTGGACTTATTTATCCAGTACATCGAACAGATGCTTGATCAGATTGAGATCTGTGGAATTTGGAGTCAAGTAACACGATGAAATCTTGTCATGTTCTTCAAACCATTCCTGAACAGTTTTGGCTGTGTGGCAGAGCGTTATTGTGCTGAAACAGGTCACCGTCATAAGGAATACGGTTGCCATGAAGGGGTTTACTTGTGTCAAAGTAACATCGGACCCAATGTTTACCAGCAGAACATCATTCAGAGCGTCACACTGCCTCTGACAGCTTGACTTCTTCCCATAGTGCACCCTGGTGCCGTCTCCTCCCCAGGTACGTGACGCACACACATGGTGACTGTCATGACCTGGCTGTCCATGTGATGTAAAAGAAATCACGATTCATCAGACCACACCACCTTTCCCATTGCTCCATGGTCTGGTTCTAATTTTCACGTGCTTATTGTAGGTGCTATTGTAGGTGCTTTCTGCAGTTGACATGAGTTTGAATTGGCATTCTGACCAGTCTGCATTGTTCTCACACTGCCCTGCTCAGAACACCCTGATTTGTTCCTTTAAATGATAATGAGCTACTACTCACCACACCCCTCTTACATGGGGTGTGCTGATGCGAAAACAGCCCCGTTTACCATGGCAACTGTTGAGTGTGAAACTTGGGAGGGAAACGGTTGCCGGGGATACCACAGCTTTGCAGTCTGTTTGAAGTGGAAAACTGTTTAAACCAGAGTCAAACCCTAAGCAAGAAGAGGCTCCTGAACAAGTTCAAGAATTAAACTTACAACAGGACATTTCTGAATGGTTAGTTATTAACTTTGTCACTTTGACATTCCGTTTTGTGTTTGTACTTTGGCTAAGGTTATATGGTCTTGCTGGCTGTGGTGGCCTTGTTGTGTACAATCCACTGCTAGTGACTCAAGTTTGTATACATTGTGTTTATGTACCAGTTATCAAAAGCTATGGTATTAGCACTCTAAAAGTCCAAAGAAATGCATTGCAAAGTTAGGAACAATTTTGTTGTCAGTCCTGAATTTTATTGGCCCAGGTTAGTGAAGCAGTCAGACAAAAAGTGGTTAGTGGTTAAGTTTTGCCAACTGTAGCTGGAACATTGCCAGCATTGCCAAGCACTGAAAAAAGTGACTTTTTCATAATATGCCCTCTTTAATGGCTGATTGGTTTATATGCGTTTCACTTTCACCACACAAGGACAGGTTGGGAAAAACTCATCCTTGTTTTACCACTGATAAAATCATTAAGCTATAGAACTAAAGTAAGTGAAGTGTTGTCTGAACTTTAGTCATAAAAAGATAGAGAAAGTAAATCATATCCAGCTTTGACCCAATAATATAAAAAAAGCACCATCATACAGTACAGTGTACACCTGGTTTAAGAACAAGTCCTGCAGTGAAACAGTTATAATCCATTGATACATGGTAAAACATGACTCTACCGGCTGAGTAGTTTGTGCCTCAATCTTGGCAATATTTTCAAAACTCATACTTTTTCATGTCAAATTAAACCTATTTTTGCTCAAGGCTTGAGAATGTACTTGTATGATTGTGAATATTATCAGGCCAGGATGATTCATAACTATAAACACTGCAATTTTTATAGTTACGATTCAGCTTGATGTGATGATTTTCACAATCCTGCAAGTACATTCTCAAGCCTTGGGCAAAAAAAAAAAAAAAGGACTTTAATTATCGGGGAGCAGTAGAAGGTAAGCAGCAATATTATTAGCTCGTAGGTTTTTAAGGGAAGTTTGAATATGCTGATCTGGGAAGTTAGATTATGTTTACCTTGTGAAGTGAAAGTGAAAGCCTGACAATCACTATACGGAAGGTAAAGAATACCACAAGCAAAGGAAAATGGCTTCAACATTCTCAGAAGAGGATTTCTCTTGTCCTGTGTGCTTTGAAATCTTCAAGGATCCGGTTCTCCTGCAGTGTAGTCACAGTGTATGTAAAGTGTGTCTGGAGCAGTACTGGGAGACCAAAGGATCCAGAGAATGTCCTGTTTGTAGGAAAAGATCGTCCCTGAGTAATCTACCCATAAACTTTGCTTTAAGAAACCTGTGTGAGACATTCTTACGGGAGAGAAGTCAGAGATCTTCACCACAGCCTGAAACAGTCTGCAGTCTGCACAGCGAGAAACTCAGTTTCTTCTGTCTGGATGATAAACAGCCAGTGTGTGTGGTGTGTCAAACTTCACGAAAACACACCGACCACAAATTCTGCCCCATTGACGAAGCAGTAACAGACTGTAAGGTAAATATAAATTTGTATTTGTAAGATAATCTGACAATATAAATGTAATTAGAAAGTGAAAGAAAACTAACAAACGTATGAATCCACTTTCAGCATTACTGCATATTTTGATGATTACAGTACCATCTTAACTGTGACCTGCAGAAACAGAAGCAGAAAGTCTAATTATTTTAACAGTCATAAGAGGTACAAAGGTGTTGTGCGCACAACTTCTGGATAGTGGCCCCTGGTTTGATAGACCAGGAAATACATTATATATAATAATATATATAGTTTTCATGCAGTGTGCTGACTTGTTTCAGGAGGAGCTCAACACTGAACTAAAGCTCCTACAGGAAAAACTGGACAACATTAAAGATTGTAAACAGAACTGGAGTCAGACTGCAGAACACATAAAGGTTAGAATAAATAACATGGTTTTGATACTATAATAGTAGTTTGCATTATTGCATATTCAGAGATATTTCTTTTGATTTGCTCTTCACTATAGACTCAGGTCCAGCACACAGAGCAACAGATTAAGGTGGAATTTGAGAAGCTTCACCAGTTTCTACGAGATGAAGAGGCAGCCAGGATCACCGCACTGAGAGAGGAAGAGGAGCAGAGGAGTCAGATGATGATGGAGAAGATTGAGAGGTTGAGTAGAGACATATCATCTCTTTCAGACACAATTAGAGCCATGGAAGAGGAGATGAGTGCAGAAGATGTCTCGTTCTTACAAGTGAGGATCATTTAATCAGTATTTATACTATGAGAAAGTAAAATTGTTTCCATCATCAGAAATTCCAGTGGTGCAAAAATGTAAATCATATCCACTGATATTTGCTTTTGTTGCTTTACAGAACTACAAGGCCACAGTAAAAAGGTGAGTTGTGGTTCTTGTCTCTCTCTCGTTCTCTGTGTTTCTGAATCCAAACCCGCAGCAGCACTGACTCCTGAATGTTTTTGCAGAGCCCAGTGCACACTGCAGCATCCAGAGGAGCTTTCAGGAGCACTGATCCATGTGGCAAAACATCTTGGCAACCTGAAGTTCAGAGTCTGGGAGAAGATGCAGGACATTGTCCAATACAGTAATATACTTTACCTCTTCTTTTTCTTTATGTGTGTACGTTTGTTATATACACCTTCCAACTGACTGATGGGTTGTTTGTCTTATTAGGTTTATCCAGTGTGTTAAACAATTTATCTTAATAATTACTTTATAATATGCAATGATATAATTTCTATTCAATTTAACACAACAAATATTTCATTATTAACATGTTAAATTAATCTCTAATTTATTTGCTGAAAGTAAAGAAGCAGGTGTGTTTTTGTCCTGATTTTAATGTCCAGTCAGATGATTAATGTGAGCAGGAAAGAAATGCTTTTAGGCACCGACAATTTGTAGTTTACTTATCTTTCTTTGACAACTCAGCTTGAAATTATGTGACCTTCATGACAGTTCTTAGACAGCAGCCACATTCTGAACAAATCATGGAAGCTGCTGCTCATAAATAGGTGTCTACAAAGCCTGACCGTTTCCGCTGCTCTGTCTCAAACTTGACGTCTCTTCTGTCTCTCTAGTATCTTTCAGCCTACTGAAGAAAATAAGCACTAAAGTAGGCTTCTGTTAATGATTTGTACATATACAGTCCCCTCTGAAAATATTGTAATGTCAAGATCAATTCTTGAGTTTGTGTTATACACCAAAAAAGTCATTTTGGTTTGAGTTCAAAAGATGAATATGAAACAATAGATCAGAATTGTGGCTTTCATTTCCTGATATTTACATCTAGATCTATTAAACAAACTTAGCATGTAGCACCTTTGGGGGCAGACCGCTAGACCAGTTTTTAGGTGATAAAAGTATAGGAACAGATAGTCTTTAGGTAAATGAAAGTAAATGACATTTAGTATTTGGTTGTATATCCCTTGCTTGCTAAAAACTGCATAAATCCTGTGATCCAATAACATCATCAAACTGCTACAAACTTCTTTTGTGTTACTTTTTCAGGCTTGTAAGTTTCTTTCAGTCGTTTGTCCTGGGGTATTTCTCTGTTCAGCGTCCTCTTCAGGAGGTGAAATGCATGCTCAGTTGGATTAAGGTCTGGTGATTGACTTGGCCAGTCTAAAACCTTCCACTTCTTGATGAAATCCTTTGCTGAATTGGCAGTGTGTTTTGGGTCATTGTCTTCCTGCATGATGAAGTTCCTCCCAGTTAGACTGGATGCATTTCTCTGTAACCTGACAGACAGACAGAATGCTTCTGAAGACTTCTGAAGCAATGACGTGAGCCCAAGCCATGACACTACCTCCACCGTGCTTGACCAATGAGCTCATATGTTTTGGACCATGAGCATATCCTATCTTTCCCCACAGTTTTGCCTTTGCATCACTTTGGTAGAGATTAATCTTGGTTACAGAACATTTGTGGCATTTATCTCTCTATTTCTTTGTGAATTCCAATCTGGCTCTCTGATTCATACTACTGATGAGTGATTTGCATCTTGTAATATGGCCTCTATATTTCTGTCCTCGAAGCCTTCTTCAAATGCTTTGCACAAGCATTTTCTCGAAGAACATATGCAGTCTTCACAGGTGAAACCAAGGGCTCAAACCAAGAGCAGACTTTCAGAGATGTTAACTGTTTAAAAAGACACTCATGCCAGTTATGTTTCAATATTTTTGATCACTTAAAAAAAAAAATGGGTGGGCTCGTACAAAAGATGTTGTTAAACACATCTAGATGTAAGTGTCAGGAAATAAAATCTGAAACTCTATATATACTCTGATATATTGTCTCATGTTCATCTTTTGATCTCAAACCCAAATGTTTTATAGCAAAAACAAAAAAATTTCCTTGATGTTCTAATACTTTTGGAGGAAACCATTAATGCTTTCCTGCTTGTTCCTGGACCACTCTTCCCTTCTGCTGTCAGTGTTCCTCAACATTAGATTCCTAACATAAACATCAAAAATAACACAGCGATCAACTTATTAGCTTATGTTATTTTCTAATTTCTTTACTTTTGAATTGCGATCACACACTGTGGATAAACGGTGTAGAAAACGAATGAATGAATGTCATTAATGTCACTTTATTACCTTTTGGTATGTTTTTTTTTTTTTTTTTTTTACAGTGCCTGTAACACTGGACCCAAACACTGCTAATCCCTTTCTCATTGTATCTGATGATCTGACCAGTGTGACAATCAGGGGAAAGGAACAGAAGTTGCCAGACAATCCAGAGAGACTAGATGCATGCTTATGCGTCCTGGGCTCTGAGGGCTTTAACTCAGGCACACACTGGTGGGATGTTGAAGTTGGAGATTGTGAAGCCTTTTCATTGGGTGTGATGGCAGAGTCTGCTCAGAGAAAGGGAAATATAAATTCCAGAAGTGGACTCTGGTATATGTGGTATTATGATGGTGAATATGGAGGAGGTTCTACACCACAGCCACACAGTCTCCTCTCATTAGAACACAAGCTTCAGATTATCAGAATGCAACTGGACTGGGAAAGAGGGAAGCTGTTGTTCTCTGACCCGCTTACTGACACACATATACAAACTTTCACGCACACGTTTACTGACAAATTACTGCCATATTTAGCTGTTGGGTCTGAATCATCTCCTCTGAAGGTCCTGCCCATTCATTACTATGGAAATGTAAATCACTAAAGGTGTTCCTAAGTTCAGCTCATACATTTGTTAGCTGCCTAGAACAGAGTTTTCTGACTGAGCACTGGGTCTCAGGTCTATTTGTTATTTCAAACTTGATCTTAAATCAGATTTTCTTGAATGATGTCCAAATAATCATCCTACATCGTTTGGGCATCACAAATACAATGATTTATATTTTTTAAAATTCATCTCATAAATTCATGTTAAATTCCCTGAATCATGTAGATTTCTGCTGCTAAGCCTCCTACATTCGGCAGATTATTTACAGTAATAGTAATTAATGGTCAGATCCATGAGGTCAGGGTTTCCTAATGTCACCATCGTACATCGTTGATATATCATCACTAAAACAAAAGAGAAAGAATTCAAGATTGACAGGAGTTAGCTTTATCTTGCTAAAAGGCACAGGACCTTTATTTGTTTACTAATGAGGTGATTTACTAAGGAATGATAGCAATGCAACCTATCATTGTTGTGAAATTTACATCAATGTACAGTTGAATGCAGAAAAACAGGGTTTTCAGGTCTTTTCCATATTGTCCATGCAAGGAGTCAAAAAATCATTTCGTCCTAGGCATGGTCTGAGCAGCTACTGGCTGCCGAAACACAGTCCATAGATGTTGGCACATCTGGATCAGATCAGCGTAGATCGGTCTCCTGTCATTGGGCATTTTATCCCTTTATATGGTTCTCAAGTGGGCTTGGAGCTCGGCTGGAGGTTTCCCGTACAGTGCGCTATGAAGCATCTTAAGAGGTGGATGCCAGAGTACTGCACAGAACTGAAGCATGATGAGGGAAACAGGGCAAGGAAAAACAGAAAGAGAGAAAGAGAATGGGATGATTCAGAGCTCAAATCACTGTTTAAGCATATGCTCAGAAATATGGTCATCCTTCTTCACATATTTAACAATATCGGATTCATGCTGAAATTACCTTGTGTATGTAATAGGTGGTACAACCTCAGTATACAGAGAGTTTAGCACATGTATGTTTAGTATGTTTTCTTTCATTTTTTTTAATAAAGATACAATAAAATAAAACCAAAGCAGTATTCCTAGTTATGTAGTATTCCTAGTTTTTTATATCTCTTATACTGCACTGTATACTTTGTCTGTCCTTCCGCTGCTGTAACATAAGAATTTCCTCACCTGGGGATTAATAAAGTATCATGTTATGTTATCTTATCTAAAACAGACATGGTGTGACTCTGTCTCAGAGTCTGAGTGTTTGCTCAGTCTTATCTTATCAATGACTATCTGATTCATTTACATTTCCTGATCACTCTCACAAACTGGAAAACACTGTATATCCTGTATAAAAATCAAACAAACTGTAGGACAGGACTGGGGCTGGTGCAGAATGTAAAAATAAAGTTAGCCAGGTTCTCTAACCTGACAGAATCTCACAGAATGGGCTTTATCACTAAAGCAAATGATTTCAGTATACTAATATCTACATGTGTGTGTTGGTATAGCCCTGCTGTCCTGTGTATGTGTGAGGATGATTTATTTAAGTCAGACGTGTTCCCAGATCAACATCTCTTTGCTGTTCCTAGAACAACATGTCTATAAATCAATCCCTCCAGATGAATCAATAGAGAACGCATCATTACGGTACGACTCTGGATTCTATTTAATAGATTCTAAAAGAAATGTATTAGGCAAAAGTCACTATAAGGATGGTTTTAAAGGAAGAATACATTTTTAACAAGGCTAAAGGGCAGATGGTGGCCTAATGGTTAGGGAAGCGCCCTTATAATCAAAAGACTGCAGGTTTGAATCCCACGACCAGCAAGGTACCACTGAGGTACCCTGAGCAAGGTTCCGCCCCCAAGCACTGCCCCCTGCTGTGTGCCACATCACATATGGGTTAAATGCAGAGAAACAATTTCCCTCCAGTACTCTAAAGTAGTCTAAATCTAAAAACAAAATGCATTTTACCTTCAAATAGATAAGTTTCTGAATTTTCAAAAATGTTAGCAAGTATTTTGATCATTTTTACTAGAGGTGCTTTCGAATGAAAGGCTGGATACACTGAGCAATTGTTTTGCTTTTAATTTTTCCCCCATTTACCCACTTTCTGTAACCACTAATTGTAGACTATCTGGGAACAAGTGGTGCGTGAGGTGGGAATTCACCCTGGATAGAATCCCAGTCCATCACAGGGAACCATTCACACATTCATTCACACCCAGGGGTAATTTATCTTAGCCAGTCCAGCTAGTGCCATGTTTTTGAGCAGTGGGAGTTAACCTGGAGAATGGAACAACATGCAAAATGCCGCACAGAGTCACCCATTGCCAGGATCGGAACTAGGACCTTGCAGCTGTGAGGGAGCACTTCTACCTGCTGAGCCACCTAGCCACGCCAATATTTCCCCAACTCTTTTTTTACAGTTAATTAACTTAAATGCAACATTTCATAAACGACTTGTTTGCGACTGAGAGACTGTCAAGCAACTAAGGGGTTGGAGGACCAGGTTGATCACACTGATGAGAATAGTTGGTCAAAAGAAATACTGTTCTAGAAACAGTGCAAATGTACATTCTAGGGAAGTTTATGTTCATCTGTGTGTTCATGTGCTTATCTTTTACCTCACAAGAAAGGGCTGTGGGAAACATGTGTTTGTTTTATCCTTGATAAAATCGTGGAGCTGCAGCAGGAGGGAGAGCAGAGCCCCCTGACCAGCTTTGTCTATCTTAGTCACCACCAGCTTTAAACAGAGAGAAAATCAAAATAAAATCAATCAGTAAAATCTACTCATTTTCAACAGATACAATACTCTTAACAGTGTCACACTAATGTGATTTTTATTTTTAAAATTCCAGTACACACAAATGCATGGTGGGAAACTATATGTGTATCTTGATAAAGCAATGATTTTTAACATTTACAGTATTTTGCATATGTGTTTATCCAGAGTGACATACAGACGTGCCTCCATCAAAAGCTGAAAGTAATTCTTATGCTAAAGAGAAATACTGTATTCATGTTGAATTTAATAATGCTATGCTGTACTCTGCTGCCACCTGCTGGTCTTACACTGTTGGTGCATGAGAGACAAACACTTACCACATAGGGTATGCCGAACTCTTCACACATCTCCACAGCAACCAGATCAAACTTCTGTAGTCCTACACCTCCGTCCACCAACAAGAATGTCCTCATAAGACTGACCAAAAAAAAAAAAAAAAAAAAAAAGGACATGACATACCTGTCACACCAGCTAACATTCCTGCTCACACCAAAGCTCAGGTATTCTGATCACACCGACTTTTTTCGCTCTTGAAGGTAGGGCTCGACCATGTCCACAAAGTCTTCTGGGGCTCTGTATCCATAGCCAGGCATGTCAACCAGAGTGAACGCTTTCCCCACTGTGAAGAAATTCAGCTTTTTTGTGTGCCCCTACACGACACAATCAGAAAAACTGAATGCCTCAGCCCAAACCACAGAGAAAAGCAAACAGAGGTGAGAAAAAAAATTAATAAAAAGGTGAAAAAAAAATTTCATTTGCTTACTGGTGTTTTGGAAACCCGAACCTCAACCTCTGGTGCGAGAGAGAACAGGGCCCGGATGAGAGAAGACTTGCCAACATTGCTCCTGCCTATGAAACACACCTGTCACACATCAACCACACACACACACACACACACACGCAAAGGACTTCCTTACAACAAAACAGCTGAACAGTTAAATAAATATTTATAGGGAAAAAAATCCACCTTGGATTATTGTTTAATTAATTAATGTTGGGCTGATTTCACTTTGTTTAACAGTTTCCTATATTACCCAAAGTGCTGTGTGACGACCAGATTCAGTCCTTGTCTCATCGCTACCTAAAGAGACCCATTTACATTTAAGTCACTTGGCAGACGCCCTTATCCAGAGCGACTTACATATATCAATTTTTTTATACAACCGAGCAGTTGTGGGCTAAGGGTCTTGCTCAAGGGCCCAGCAGTGGCAGTCATGGTGAGGCTGGGATTTGAACTCATGACCTTCCGAGCAATTGGTTTTAAAGGTGTTAACCACTGAGCTACCACGACCCTAGACTGATGCAGCAGCGCTTTAATTATTTTAATTTAATGTCAGTAAAGAAAGCAACATATGTAAGAGACCACTTTTCAGACAAAAACGCATAATGAAGGCTCCTGGGTTTTGC
>JAOVYU010000060.1:11139213-11154826 GCA_025674565.1 Synodontis membranacea | reverse complement strand
TATATATATGGCAGCATCTTCTAACGCTAATTGTAATGTTAAATGTAATCCAGACATGTATATTTGTAAATTTCAGCGCCCATAATTTGAGACAGGATTCTGACTGACAAACGGAAATGGTAGTAAAATAGTAGTGGTATGTATTGGTAATTTGATGGTTTTGTTATTGTTGCTCTTAAATGATTTTTACTATGTAAATCACTTTGGTCAACCGTTGGTTGTTTTAAATGTGCTATATAAATAAAATAACTAAATAACTAAGTATAAGCAGCAGTTTTAAAGTCGCATTCTGTGGAAACAAATAATTTATAAATAAAATAAATAAATTACTGCAATATTATAAACGTTCATATTTAGTAATATTCAAACCTAGTCAACTGATGATTTTACCCAGTTCTATTATTAATCAGTATTGACTTTGATTTGGAGTAGTTCAACTTCTCGTTTTCCCAGTGTGTTGATATGTAGTGCAGTACCATTGGCGACCAGCAGAGGGACCTAGAGGGTTAGGAAGAGGTAAAGACAAGGTGTGAGAAAGAGAGAAGAAACAGTGCAGTTGGTAGGTTTGCATGGAAGATGTTGGTGGTTAAATAAAAGTTATTTGTTCATAAAACAAAGTCTCATCAGTGAGAAATGAACAACACACCCAACACCTCAAAATATCCTCTTATTGACCCATTATCCATATTTATAAGGGAAATCAGTGATTTTTAAGACAGGTCTTCTTACAATCCGACAGTTATCAATAATATAGTTCCTTAGTGGAGAAACTGTGGCATTTATTTCACCCAGCGAAAGGATAAGAAAAAATACATTGCATTGAAATAAGGGTGAACCAGTGGACCGATAGTCACATTTTTGCTGGTCATTTACAACAAAACTGTTTGACTCTCTATGTCATGTGTTACGTAAGAAATGCAAAGACAACAATCATTAACTTACTACTAACATTGCCTGCAGTTCAGGTAAATCAATACATATACAAAACCTTGTACAAGTTCCCATACAATGAGTTAAATTTTATTTGGAAATGAAAGTACATAATTTGTTTTTCTTTGATTATGAATAAATAGTGCAAACCAGAAATACGTCACCAGAGGACACCTTATGTCTTCCCTTACTATAGTGTTTGTTAATGTTTTGCAAAAATATATATAAATAAATAAAATAAAACTTGCTGTCCTGGGTATATTAATTTACACAACAACTTAGGAAACATTTCACGCTGTCATTCATTCATCCTCAGTTACAACTTAACTCTGGTCTGTGTGTATCAGGGGAACACTGTGAGCAACTCAGCAATACACCTTGGATGGAACAAACATGGACAATTTAGTGAAACCACAGAGTCTGGAGGAGAACTTCATGGAGAACAGACAATAACTGGAGCTCATGGGTCCAGAACCCGAGTCTGGAGCTGTCACTCACCGATACTACAGCACCCATTTATCAAATAAAACAGGTCAAGCTATAATACAGTCTACATTAAATATCTATATGTATAAAAAACACACACAGATTAATTAAACGTTCATGCTTATGTGTGCGCTTTTTGAGATGGCTAAAGATTTCTTCTCACATACAAACACCTGGCTTGTCTCCTATGGACTATGGCAGCAGCAACAGAGAAGGCATAAACAATACGACAGAGCAGTGCAACACCCTTTCCCACCATCAGCACTTTTGTTAAAGCCCTGAGGATGGTCTTCTGCAAGTGCATGTGAAGCAGAAGGCTCAAAAGATCTGCTGTTCAAACAGGATCTTCTCAAAGCCTTGTGGAGGAGTGTGGTAGAAGTCGCTGAACTGGCAGTCTAAGATAGCACTGTCATCCACTGCAACACACAGAATCAAACAGAACTTTCAGTCATAGCCTGGGCAGTGGAGGCTCAGTACCACCATAGAGCCACTGCTGTGCCCTTGGGTAAAAACATCTTTAACATATGTTTGCATTGTATCTTAGAAGTAGTTCACTTTGGATAAAAGTGTTTATGGATAAAAATGCATGTCAACAGGACATGTCAACAAAATACACTCTGATTTAGCACCTCAGCTACTATGCATGCTTTCAATGAATTTTATCCCTGGATCGTTTATATGTCACTTTTTAACCCACAACACTACATTATCATTTTTGTACTCTATTTACCTCTTCTGGTGTATATATATATATATATACACACACACACACACACACACACACACACACAAACACTGACCATATACTACAGGGAACACTGTCCCTCGAATGCCTGAGGCTGGGCACTGCATGTTCTTCCCATTCAGATACAGGTTCATTTCCACATGGTCATAGGTTAATCCCTGACAAAAACATGAAAACATGAACCACAGCATCAGAATTAATTTATGCAATCCTTAGAAAAACTTAGGCTACTGTGGATTCAGCTTTAACACAACATCAAACAGCCAGTGATCAGACAGACATTATACATTATATTAATGCTAATCTAATGACTTTGTCATAAGGGTCTATTTACAGATATATCATTTTCCAAGCATGAAAGATGGATTGAGTTCGCGACTATAGCAAGGGCTTAGCTAAGAAAACAAATGGTAACTCTATACAGGTCTCTGTTGAATTCGGTTGAATTACAAGCTAACGTGTTTGTTTATATGATTAAAAAAAAAACTCTACAACTTTACAAAAAAAAAAAAAATTATTATTATTTCAGAGCAGCCCTGAATGTAAGCATCAAAGGAAGAAAGTTGGTGTAAGAGAAAATGTGAACATGACTCAGGAGAGGTCCCAAACAGAGTAAAGTGCAAAGACTTTAACCATAAACCTACTCTCTCAAAATTATTACCGGTATATTTAAATTATTGCAAATATTTTTCATGCACTGTACTTAAAAAGTAACTCTGAGTTATATTGATCATTTTATTTCTAATTATTTTAGCACCTCATTATGTAACTGATTACTCAATATTTATTTATGCCATTTATTAATATTAATATGTAGAATATTATAAACATTTATTTATATTTAGAAATGTCGGATGTTGCCTTTTTGTCAAACAAAAATTATTGACATAAAAAAGTGATAATATAATAATAAAAATGAGAATTATATGTGAAATGTGTCCTCGTACTTAAATACATTTAAACAAAATACTGTATATGTGATTTGTTTAAATATATGTTGAAAATTGAGTAAATTATTCTGAATAACAGGCCTTTGTTACTAAAAATTCAAGTTTAAACGCTTCAAATATGTACAGTCCACATTTTGCCTCGAAAGAGATTATATTTGGTTTTGCAAAATTTTCACATTCTTACCACAACATCTCCCTCCTGAGGCACGCTGTTAGCTGGCAGGCAGTTCTTCTCTTCGTTGTTGTGATAGACAGACCCATCGTGTCTGAGCACCAAACTGTGACTGTCTCGACCCAAAGGTATCTGGTTTAGATTCACCTTCTGTGTGGCTACCCCGACTCCCCACACACCTACACACCTCAGCAAGATGGACAGATAGACAGGTGACAGACAGACAGATCATTTCATTCAAAGAATTTAGAAAGCATAGTAACATTAACATTGTAAATGAAATAAAATAGGAATAAATACAATAATAATAAAATAAAATAATACAAAAACAAATAAAAACAGAATGCAATGATATGCAAGTCCTTTTCAACTTGTATTCAATTGAATACAATAAAAAGACAAGATATTTACTGTTACAACTGATTAACTTTTCTGTTTACAGTTATCCTGAATTTGAAACCTGCAATACGTTCCCAAAAAAGTTGGGACAGGGGCAACAAAAGACTGGGAAAGTTGTGGAATTCTTGAAAAACACCTGTTTGAACATTCCCTGGGTAAACAGGTTAAGTGTTAGTAGGTGATAGTATTTTTAGTATGATTGGGACATTGTCATTCGCAACCAAAGACAGGGTGAGGTTCACCAACATACAATTTCTTAACATTTCAGTTTCTCAACATACAAATGCACGAAATTTAGGGACTTCACGGTCTAGAATCCCTAATATCATCAAAAAGATTTAGAGAATTCAAAGTGTGAGGGACAATGCCAAAAACCAACATTGAATGCCTGTGGCCTCAATGTTGTGGTCTAACAAGTCCACATTTCAAACCATCCAGATTACCAGCGCAAAGTTTAAAAGGCAGCATCTCTGATGGTATGGGGGTGTGAGAGTGCCCATGGCATGGGTAACTTGCACATCTGTGAAGGCATTAATGCTGAAATGTACATACAGGTTTTGGAGCAACATATGCTGCCATGCAGACAACTTTCAGTCTTTTTCAGAGACGTCCATGCTTATCCCAGCAAGACAATGCTAAGTCACATTCTGAACATGTTACAACAGCATGGCATGAGCACGAGTACTAGACTGGCCTCCCTGCAGTCCAGACCCTGGACAACTGAAGTTGCATATAAAGAAAGAATTTCACTTTCAAATCTTCAACAATTAATGTTCTCAGTTCCTTCGCTTTTACACAACACTTGCTGCCAAAAGAAAAATTAACGCAACACATTGGTAAGCACGTCCCTTTCCCAACTTGAACGTGTGGCAGGCATCAAATCCAAAATTAGTGTAAAAAAGTTTATCTGTTTTAACATTAAATATCCTACCTTTGTATTGTATTCAATTAATTATAGGTCAAAAAGGATTTGCAAATCACTGCATTCTGTTTTTATTTACAACTCCGTTTGCAAGAAGGTTGGGACACTGTAAAATGTAAGTAAAAACATTATGTGATGATTTGAGAATCATGCAAACCCACAAACAAAGACAACATATCAAAACTGAGAAATTTTCTTGTTTTTTTTAAAAACAGATTTCAGGTAGCAGGTTTACCACTTATTTTAACAACACTCCATAAACATTTGGGAACTCAGGAGACCAGGTAATGGAGTTTTGAAAGTGAAACGTTGCCGTTCTTGCCTGATATAGGATTCTGCTTCTCAAAAGTTCAGGGTCTCCTTTGTTGCATTTTTCATTTCATGATGCGCCAAATGTTTTCAATGAGTGACAGGACTAGACTGCATGCAGCCCAGTTTAGGACCTGGACCCTTCTACCACAGATCTATGCTGAATGTGGTTTGGCACCGTCTTGCTGAAATAAGCAAAGTCTTCCCTGAAAATGACATTGTCTGGATGGAAGCATATGTTCCTCCAAAGCCTGTATATATCATTTCAGCATTCATGGTGCCTTTGCAGATGTGCAAGATACCCAAGCCATGTGCACTAATGCACTACCGTACCATCACAGATGCTGTATTTTGAAATGTCCTAATAACAAACCGGATGGTCCCTCTCCTCTTGGGCAAAGAAATCAGCATTTCTGGATCATGCTTATATATGGTTTCTTCTTTGCATCTGAGGATAAGTTCACATACATTGGTTTTGGGAAGTGTTCCTGAGGACATGCAGTGATCTCCACTGCAGAATCATGTCTGTTTTTAATGCAGTGCTGCCTGAAGACCTGAAGGACACAGTATATTGGTTTTCAAGCTTGTCCCTTGCATATGAAGATTTCTCTGTATTATATGAATCTTTGCATGATAATATATACCATAGACAATGAAATCTCCAACATCTTTGTCATTTTATTTTGAGGAACATTATTCTTAAATTGTTGCACTATCTGCCCAGACAGTCATTACCTCTCTAATTCACAATGACCATATATATATATATATATGATAACATTTCTCAGTTTCAACATCTGATATGTTGTATTTGTTCTATTTTCAATTAAATATGAGTGTACATCGTTTGCAAAGCATCGTATTCTGTTTCTATTTAAATTTTAAACAGTGTCCCAACTGTTCTGGAATCTGGGTTGTATAATAAAAAATGAATAGGCTACACTCTGAGTGAGATGTGGTAGTCCAGTGGGGTGTAAACACTGTAGATATATACTACCAGTCAAAAGTTTATAAAGAAGACAAGCTGAAACTCATGGCCTGGCCACCACAGTCACCTGGCCTGAACCCAGTAGAGCTAGTATGGGATGAACCAGACAGAAAGGTCAAAACAAACAGTGAATGTGAATTCATTGTCTAGAATGTTTTGTATTTACGTGAACCATTAGTGCTAACAATATTAAACCTCTGTTCATAGCAGTTTTTATGATTTATTGGGGTGTTGTATAAGTTAATGGCCTAGTAAATATCTTTAATTTTTTTTTATCAAAACTCCTCATAAAAGCATGCATTTTAGTTATCAATCAATCAGTCAAGCATTGCGCCCAGCAGGATTCGTATTCATCATTGCCTTCTATTCTTCTTATTCAGCAGTGGAAATAACTCAAAGGAAACAAAAGATGAAATTTGCATGATTATGGCGACGCTGCAATCTGCATTTCTGCAGTCAATAACTGGTCCGTGGATTAGAAAAGGTGAATTTGAGCTGGATGATATGGCAAGAAATGTTAGACCAAAGAAGACAGAAGACGAGGAGCCGCAGAAACCGTTGGATGAAGACGTGGCACGATTGACACAAGAGCCGGCAAGACATACGAATATGGATCATTCTACTGTTCTAAGGTGTCTGAAGGCGATGGGAAAGATCCTGAAAGTTGGTAGGTGGGTTCCACATGCACTTGCACACAAAAATATCACTCAGTGGCTCATTACACATTTATTACGAGCTGCTCCATCCTGGAGAAGCTGTCAAACGGCAAATGTTATAATGAACCATTGATACATTTTTTTTTTTTTTTTTTTTTTAAATCAATGAATCACACTCAGAAAGAAAATCATCCTCGTTCATGACACGCAAGGCCGCATGTCGCAAAAGTGACAAAAGACACGATTTGAATCCTTGGATAGGAAGTTTATCGCCATCCACTTGTTTAGCTCACTGCAACATACACTCTCTGGCAAACATTTGTGAATATTTGAGGATGTACGAAATTGCACAGATGAATTCATTCACTCACTCAGAACCTTCATTCGTGATTCTTTATAAATAAGTAGAAATGGCAGAAAGTCATAGTAATGCCGATTACTCTGAAGACTAACTACGTATTATTTTAGAAAATTGAGAACAAACTTTGTTCGAAAAAGGCCATGAATGTACGCACCATCCTATATAAAAATAAATGAAAAAATAAATAAATAAAAATAGAAATAAATAGAAATAAAATGGGGTCTTTTCATGCATAATGTTTTTAAATTAAGAGTCGAATTGAATAGAATCGTGATCCGGAGTATACTGTTATATAATGATCCATATCCCCAACACCAGTGATGTGTCCTAATGGAGGTGTCCTTCTCACCCGTGGACTGGACCTTGAACTCGAAGTAGCTCTTGTTCTGGTGGAGAGGGGCGTTGGCGAGACACGCTCCGCTCCCACAGACCCGCCTCCCGCTCTTCACCACCACCACATCCGCGCCTGCAGGAGCAACAACACCGCGCTCACAAATCACCACCACCACCACCACTCCGCTCTCTCACTGGGTATGTATCTCATCATAACCTCAACACCAGGAGCTGCATCATTTCATGCACTGGATTACATTTAGGGATAAAGTGTAGGTTAAGAAATACGGTTTCTATAGCAACGTCGAATCAGAGTAACAGCTGGTGGTGAGCTAGCTAAAGCAGGCAGAAGGAAAGAAGAAAAAAAAAACCCACATTAATAGAGGAGTTAAAAGTTTCCTACTCCAGTATTACTAAAAGACGTTTTTATAAACACGAACACTCCCGGGCGCAAGATGGCCACAGGAACTCTCATCTATTCAGCTGGATCATATGATCACTTATCATATTCCTGACGCTAAACCGTTAATTTACTCGCTATTATAAGCCGGTAACCGGTTAATAATTCGTACCCATGTGGTGCGTGTCGAGCTGAACGCTGGGCATTTCTTTAAGAGGTTTATGGTCGGATCCTCCATCACCACAACAGCAGCCCAGGCAGCACGTAAACACTGCGGCCATGTCAGCTTTAGCCGTTACTGGAGAGGGGGGGGGAAGCAAAACCGGAAGTGTCACTAGACGCGTCACGGAAGCCCTTAGGAAAGATGGGGAAAAAAAAGGTGGGGGGAATGTTTTGGGGACTGTTGTGGCTGCGGCGCCACACTACCCTCTAGTGGTGCGCAAAGGTAACGACCGTGACAGTTCCTCTGCGGTTCGGCCAATCAGAGGAGTCCCCCCCTCCGCTCAGAGCGCGCGCGAGCTCTCACTGGCGGCATGGAAACAGGGGGAAGAAAAATAACGAGGTCAAAATATTTTCACACGTGACGCGCCGTCTATTGGATGGATATCGACGGCTCCCGACACATGGCGCGATGGAGGGAGAGTGACGCGGTGCACGCGTGCGCGCGCGCTCAGCTGTTTGTAGCACTTGATGGCTCTGTAGTACCATGATGCAGCAGTTGGAGAAATAAATAACTGAGGTGATTACTCTGCAGGCTTACGAGGCTTACGCACCAGATGATTTATGTGCGCGTAGATGGATTAAAACCTAACGCTGCGTGTAGAAATGCTGTTGAGTGAGCTCGAGGATGAGTGGAGGGTTAGTTCCCACTTTGTGATGTTTTTGCATAGCAACAGCCCCCCCTCACACACCCCATCCAGAAAAAGAAGGAATCCTCTGCGTTTAATGTTTAGTGAGGGAAAATATCAGAGAGGAGGAAAAATATTTCAGTCGACTAGTAGGTGATGTCACTGCGCCTTATTTATTATGACAAGAACTACTTTTACTCGAGCTTGGCAATAAAAGCTCAATATGTGTACCTATACATTTCTTAATCCAGTGAATGCATGTTTAAACACTCTGGAGTTCAGTGTCTAGAGCTGAAACGGTTAAAGTTTCCTCAGTTGGAAAGAGCGAAGTCTGCACAGCAACAAACGCCACGATTGCGTCGCGTACTGCAGTAAAAGCAACTGAGCTCAGAGTAGCCTACGCGCGCGTCTGAGTGTTTTGGTCCACTTGCTGACGTTTTCCATCCATAGCAGTCATCAGTTGCTACCTTAGCGGCAGGACTCTTCCTCTCTTTCTCTCTCTCTCTCTCTCTCTGAGCCTCCTGAAACACAATCGTGGGGAGACAGCGGACATGATGAGCGGGTTCTTGGATATTCCCAAGCGAAGTGTCAGGGCGCAGTGGACCTGTGACCGAAGAGAACTGCGTTCCTGTTGTCGTTACGCAATGTGTATGTAGACGCGCCACTGAAGATGATTAGGCTCTCTTTTTTTGCGCACTATAACTAGATGTAGTTAAGGAAATATCGATAAACCTTGCACTCGACTTGAACCTTACTGAGCTGTTTAATAGCTAAGCTCCTCCGTCTTATGTACAGGTTTTTTCCCCTCAAGCCAGACATTCTGCATGGAGAAGCAACTTTAGAGACACAGTCTAATTATGTGTGGTATTTATTTATTTATTTATTTTGCTTTTATTTGCCGGAATTCAGAGAATAGTCTGACATATGCCTTACGTCAACTCTGAATCAGCTAGGGGTGAGATTTACACGAGTAAGATGCATAGTAGTCACTAAAGCGTGGCATCGACTTGATCTGTTTTACACTCGCTGACCCGCTTTCATGCTGATCTTTCATTCCAGCCCGCGATGGATCTGCTGGAGGAGGACCTGACATGCCCGATATGCTGCTGTCTCTTCGAGGACCCACGCGTGCTGCCGTGTTCACATAGTTTCTGCAGGAAGTGCCTGGAAGGCATCCTGGAGGATAACCGAAGCCCAGTGTGGAGACCTCCGTTCAAGTGTCCGACGTGCCGAAAGGAGACCTCGCACAACGGCATCTCGAGCCTTCAAGTTAACTATTCCCTGCGCAGCATCGTGGAGAAGTACAACAAGATCCGTGCGAGCCCAAGAATGTCTCAGTGTCGCGCTCACAGCGGGCAACCACTGAACATCTTCTGTGCCACGGACCTGAAGCTTATCTGCGGCTTTTGCGCCACTACAGTCGAACACAAAGGGCACAAGTTCTGCGCACTAGAAGAGGCGTACGAACGAGAGAAGGTCGCCTTTGAAGAGCTGCTTCGCGCCGTGGAGGGCTGGAAAGGTGCTGAGGTGCTCTCCTGCCTGGAAGCGCTCGAGGGGGCAAAGAAAAAAGCGCTACAGTTGGCCTCGCGAGACGTGGAACGGGTCGCGGAGTATTTCGACAACCTGCTCCGCGCGCTCGAACACAAACGCAGCGAGATCCTCTCGGACTTTGAAACCCTAAAGCTCGCGGTCATGCAAACCTTCGACCCAGAGATCAACCAACTCCGCACGGCGCTTGAGGAACAGCAGCGCGCGCTGCGCCTCGCTGAGTCGTTTCGCTCGCTCTCCGACCCGCTCACCTTCTTGCAGTGCATGCAAAACTTCCGCGAGAAAGTGCGAGCCATTCGCGATACGCCGCTGCCCGCGCGCACGGACGTGGACGTTGGAGCGCTCGTGCCAAGCTTCGACGTGCACGAGTGGGACCGTGTGCGTCTGGGAGACGTGGACGCGCTGCGAGCTCCGCACGAGGGCGGCGCGCTCCGCTCTCCGGCGGCTCGCATTGGCCCCCCGCGTCTCTCACGGTGCCTGTGGAGTTTCGCCGTGCTGGTATGCGCGTGTCTGTGCGTGCCGAACTTTTTCACCTCAGACTGTTTCACCGCGAGTCTCTCCTCTAAAACGGTATCCGCGCTTGGCGGTGTCTCTGTGCCCGCTCCTGCAGAAATGCTGCGGTGGCTCGCGCTTTGCTGGCAGGAGGTGGCGGGAGTGTGCGCGCTCCTCAGCGAGCTCTGTAGGAACTGCATTACTGAGCTCATCGACACCACGTCAGAGTTTATCAGCTGATTTTCATCCGGTGGACTTTTCTCATTTGACGTCTGAGGCTGAGGTGCACGGATGCGTTTTATCATATTTTTACCCATATTACTACAGAGTGTAATTGAAATACAAGCCTGAGTATTTCACCTGCGTTTTGTGTGCATCACTGAATATGTAATTGCAGGGTCTTTTTGTTTGTTCGTTTTAACCGCTCAAATGCACAGTCAGCTTGTGTGCTAATTAAAGTGTGCCGTTTGGAAAGACATTTTCAGTTAACTGAGAAATAACTGTGGTTTTAGATTTGGTTAAGACTTAGACTAAGATTGCCCACTGGTTATCAAATGACTTGCTTGGTTAGAATTAAGTCGCGCAATATGTTGAGGTTTACTAAAACTGTTTTCCAAACTTCTTTCAAAGAATTAGAACCAGACATCTCAATTAAAGTCGCTCTCGAAGTCACTGGGTTGTAGGACGGGGATCCCCAGCACAGCCTCCTCCCCACCACAACACCTCTCCCTCGGCATGTCCTCTTGCCCATAGCATTTTTTACTTTCCCTGACCATACCGGAATTTTTTTAATTAGTGGTGGATTTTTATATAAGCTACATGTAAGATCAAAGAAGGAAACTCAAAGTTAAAATGTTACACTTTGATCCTATAAAGCTGCATATACATTGTAGCCATGGACAGATGACGGACATTATATTTGATCTATTTTTCGAGTAAAATAAACACCTAAATAGGAGGTAATGCTGTAGTGAATCCAGAGGCACTTTAATCCAGGTTTGTTATACTTTATGGGGATTATCACTTCTGTAAAAAAAAAAAATTGCGCAAGTGTTTTTTAATGGGTCTGTAAGTCTGGCATCTGATTATAACAGGCTACAGTTTGACAAAACGAGAACATTGATGTAAGTTAATAGTAAAGCTTAAACTAATATTTTGTTTGCAACTTTAAAATAAGGCTTTGTGCTAATTCTCCCCAATAATGCATATATAGCCTATTTCGAGTTCATCTCATAGTCTGTTGGTACGTATGGTACTTTAAATAACCTGCTGTGTATATATAGGCCTAGAGCACAAATGGGGTGCTGTGGGAGAATCCTACTCCCCTCCTACATTTTGGTTCTTCAAAACTGAAATCTGAAGTCAAATCCTCCAGTAAATAAGCACCGTGACGTCATCGTTCCCATCGCTTCACCGATCAAGTCATGCACAAACGATGTATAAATTTAGCCTACTGTTGCCAGGCAATTTCTACATGAAAAGTGACATTAGTTGTGCCCCCACCCCATCAGCCTAGTTTATAAAAATAATTATTATATAACGCCGGATGAATTGAAGACTGAATCGTAGTGAATGAGCGAGTCACCCTGCAGCTGTGTGAGGGGGAACACTAGGAGCTGTCCCTGCGCTCCCTCACTGCTCTTTAAATCATTAAAACACACAAACCTAAATAACAGAACTATTTTAACCACCCGTGTCCTTTTCTTTTCAGATCATTAGGGGTCCTGCTACAGCATTTCGAGCTGACTGTGCATTATAAAGTGCTCACACTATCTTTATGCCCTGCTGCATTTTCAAAAAGTCCCATAATAAAATACACAGAAATGACATGATTTATATGCAAATCGATTTTCTTTAAAATAAATAAATAAATAAATCTAGCAAATGAACACTAACAAAGTTTAATGGACTATTTCAGTAATTATTTGGGTCCATCTGAATTCAAGGGTAATGCACTATTATTTACTGCGCCGTTAGCGTGCCACCAATTGTTCAAAATGACTAATCATATTCTCAGAATAAAATGTTATTTTTATTGTTTTTTTAAGTATATTTTTAAATCAAGATATTTTAAAAAGGCCTGCAGATTGCAATAAAACCATGATTGATTACACACCTCATCATGTCGTATAACAAAACGAAAAGGATGCAACAAAAATTAGCCTATTGATTTTTTTATTTTATTTTCCTCCTCATTACAGAAAGTGTGCAAGCCGGTTAACGACTGAGTACATCTATAATAAGTCTGCCATGATGTAAAACCCAAGAATCTGTGCTTGCATAATTCACAACACCAAGCAGTACAGTAAATATATATATAATCTGTGTGAAAAAAATCTGTTTTATTTAAAAACAAAAAGTATGTGGTAAATGTGTAATTAAAGCTGAATGACACTCTAAAGAAAATTGTAAATATCTAGAAGCTCGATTTCACTTGCAGCTTCCAGTACATTACTCAACTCTGTACTAGAGCACATGGAGTCATTTAAAGCACATCACTCGGGAGATTGTATAAGCTTGTGTCAGAGGAGATTTAATGGTTTTGAAAAGATCCTGTCGGGGGCTGGGGGATGGAAAAGAAACACACGCAACACATAGGCTACTGTGATCATCTTTATTTTCAAATAGGTGCGAAATGGAATGGATATTGAGATGTCAAAAATAGTCATAATTGAGGATATCAAAAATAAGAGTAGTCAAGATCATCTATCTGAAATGTCTTTAATATATCGGATGCCCCAAAGGTCTGCATCCATAGGCATTGCACTAAATGAGGAAATCATTCTCTGCATGTAATAACAGTTCTGATATATTAAAACATGTCTAACGTTCTTATATCCACCATATTCACAAGTGTCACGAAGTCCAAACTGGCAATTTGAGAATTTGCTTCAATATCTGTATTTAAATTTATATCTGTATTTGTATTTTATATAATCGCCTGTAGATCCAGAATTTTGAGACACCGTATATATGTAAAATTTGGCCCACAGGCTGGTACAGCAGTTGTTTTTAAAAGGCTATTATTTAATCGACATTAGTTAAATAAGATTTATAAAAATAAATAAATAAATAAATAAAAAAAATAATAATAATTTAGCCAGGATTTAAAACTTATTTGCATTGTCGAATTTCATATTTTATCGGCGAAGTTTATTTTCACTAGATAGTAGAGCTGTATAAACAGTTCAGCCTGTTTGAGTGTGTTTCAAGGCGATTCATATGGACCACACTGCTTTATAAATACACCCGTTTCTTTCTTTCTTTTTTAAATAAAGGGCAAGACGCAGAAATAGCAGGCAAAAAAAATTAATAAATCAACACATTCTCAGTTTTTCAGAAAAAAAGGTGAGAATCTTTAACAAGGTTGCGGGACTGTAATCGATAGTCTAATCGGATATTATTTTTATTATTAATAATAGCATTAATTGATAAATGTTGAAAATGATTTAAAACTCCAGAAAAGCCGTTCAATTGAACATGACCAATTTTCATTTATGGTGCACTTGTGGTGACCACGAACAGAAAAGATTAAAATGGTAACTTTTTCCTATATTTAGGCATATTCAGGGACTCTACCGTCTGGAAAAGTATTTCCTGTGCGTTTGTCAAACTACTAACACTTGTAAAGGCGGTCAACAGTTAAGTAAGTAAAACATTTAGAGATTTAAAAAAAAAAATCGCCTCCAGCGCTGGTCTATGCGCTGTGTGAAAGGTTGTATCGCTTTGTTTGCGTGATATTTTGCAATCTCTCTTTTTTGTATACAACTTTGCGTTTTATCGCAACGCATTCCCCGTCATACCTGAACACCACAGCGATGGTTTTATACAATAAAAAAAAAGTGTTCATGAGATTTTTTTTTTTTTTTACACGTTTTGTAAGTAAATAACGCAAAGGCGTTTGGTGACTAAAAAAAATCGCCACTGCTCACATTTAAGTGACGTAACCGGTTTGGTCTTTTTTTTTTTTTTCCCGGCTTCGTTGTCAAACATCATAACTCAGATACGAATTCGATTAAAAAGGGGAAATGGAGAAATAAAATCAACACCACACATCAGAGTACGAACTTGTTGGCAACACAGCTGTGATTCTGTTTAAATCAGCCAGCAGTGAAACTTCCAGCTCCTGTCGAAGCTTTCCTAATCTAACAGGCCCATATAGAAGAAATAAATAGAAATCCCGCACAGTCGGACATTCAGTGTTTTAGTTGCGCTGAAACATGTCATGATGCGCTGTTGCAATCTGATCACGTGACAAAAGGCTACGTATTTAAAATCATACTTCGGGGAAACAACAAAAGGTTTTCATGAAGCTTTTAATGGAGAGAAAAAAAAAATACATAATACAACAAACAAGATAAAGCATAATTTTAGTAACAGAAAACAGGAATTTTGCAAATCAAAGAAATGTAATTACGTCTCTTTCTCTTTCTCCATGTTTACCTTTGATCAGTGCTGTGGAAGCTGGATGAGCAACTGGTGGATGTCAGTAGTGGTGAGTCAGCCAAAGCAACACTGCTAACATATCGCAGTCAGGACAAAGATCTTGCGCTGCTTGGTGACCTCTTGCTTCAGCAGCACGAGCATACTGGAGACATTTGCCATGGTGTAACTCCAATATTTACATGCTGCTAAAGCAAGACAACACACACCCACACACTCACACATACCCACACTAGATCATGTATGTTCAAGCACTGATGCTGCAGTACAGAACGGCCTGCATCTCTGTATCACCACAAACCATTCTGTGCTGCTACACCACCACCTGAAGAGCATCTCTCACACACACACACTCTCTCCCTCTCTCACACACACACACACACACCTAGAAAGACGGAGGCTCCCTGTTCCTGTTCGCTCCCACGTATTTGCTTCCCCACAGGACTTCAGAAGTCCATCTGAAATGCAGGAGAGAAAAATCCTTGAATGAGTAGGCTAGGCTATATAAACATTCATCTCTTAACACCTGCATGCCAACACACTTTAAAAAATATAGAGAGAGATATATATATAAATATATTTTTAAAAAAGTGCGCGCGTGTGTGTATGTATGTATGTGTATATATATATA
>JAOVYU010000060.1:11119069-11134256 GCA_025674565.1 Synodontis membranacea | reverse complement strand
CAATAAAAGAGGTCAAATAAAATATCTCAAACATATTACACAGCATTCAGTCAGAAGAGAGAGAGAGAGAGAGAGAGCTCTCAGAAACTGCACAGTGTAATCTGAAGAGCAGGATAAATCTATAAGATTCAAAATGCAAATTGGATTAAACGTAGTGCGAGTTTGGAAACACAGTTAACCATAAACAAATTATGAGAATAAAGTTCTTTAAGTCAAAAAAACACACCGTTCTCTAAATGTGGTGGACAAATGATCACAGCTTCTTTCGATATTCATTTAGAAACCCAGCAAATGCACTGAACTTGCACTAAAAGTTTTACCAAGTCATAAGACGTTCAGGAAAAGGTTAATTTAAAAAAAAAAAAAAAAAAAAAAACTTCACGTATGGTGCATTTAGGCAGAAAACTTTTCCTAACAGAAATGCTATAACTACGTCACATTGCTGACACGTACATATAACGTTACTGTGTTGTTAAAACACAGCAAGAGCACACGAGTGAGAGGGAAAGTGGGTGTACGTAGTTGTGTGTGTGTGTGTGCTTGCTGATTAAAAGGTAATGTTGTGAAAAAGATAGAGCTGGTTGTGGTTCACTTGAGGGGGTTTCCCTACGGTCCCAAAAAACCCACGAGAGGAAGCCCGCACACTGCCAGCAAATAAAATGCTAAAATAAAATTAGCCTAAAACTCTTGCCCTGACACACACACATAACTAAATAAGGAGTCTAATGTTTAATGGCTTACACACTCTTGCTGGTGATGTGTAAGCAGTAAAGCAGTTGGGTGCATAGGCCATGCAACACCAGTGTTACAGTGGTGGAGAGAGAAAAAAAGGAAAACAAATCTCCAACTCGTGCTTCATGATGCTAAAACAAACAGCATCATTTTAAATGCACAACATTAATTATGATATATTTAAGCAATACTAACTGCTTCAACTTGGATGACTATGGGAATCAATTCTTGACAACAAGATCAAGTCCATTTCTCTACACAAGGTCTGCACAATCACCCTGCATCCTGTTGTCATATACTCTCAAGTAAAGTATGAAAGGGGAGCCAATAATGAGAGGAAATTCAGACTATTATTTTTCGAAGTCTAGTTCCTTCATTTAGAAAAACAAATCTGAGAGTGTGATTCATTAGAGCCTTGCCTGCATCCTAATGAGAAATGCACCAATTAACACAGCCTAATAAAATGCATATAATAATCATGGCCTAATAAATTCAAGTCTCTTTGTTTTGTTTTTTTGTTGTTGTTGTTGCTTATTCTTTGCTGTTTAGGGAAATAAAAAAAATAATAATAATTAAAAAAAAGAAGTTAGAGAGTACCAAGAGTTACACCAATTATGAGGTCAAAGTGTCACAGTAATGACTTAATGACCTTTCTGGGTGTCATTTCAGTTTAGAGCTAAATGACTCTTCGATATAAAGCAAGGTTCCTCATATCAATGATTTATTTATTTATTTATTTATTTATTTAAAGATTAGATTTGTGTTAATGGCAGCTGGGGACCCGAGGTGCATGACATGGGGTGGAAATATAATAATAAAAAAAATAAAATCTTACCCTCAATCTAAATATCCCTGTATCTGAAGTTCACCCTGTAAAGTTAATCTTAATCTAATCTTTACCCTGTAAAGCACATGGTCTGTGACATTGATGCATAAATATATACGACAGGGTAGCTTTGTGTCCCAGGCATGCACTCTCCTCTGATCTGTGATCTCTCGGACTTCTTTTTTTTTTTTTTTTTTTGCGAACTGTTTAATTAATTAAGCTCCGCGTTCTAACTGAAGTCGCTGAAGTGTGATGTCGCAATCGCGAGGTGAAGTAGATCAGATCAGACCAGACCAGATCAGATCCGCCACATCACAACACGCGCCTCCCGTTTCAAAGCCCGTCATCCAGCACGAGCTCACACAAAACTCCAAACAATCACGGCTTATCTAAAGTCAGAGGTAGTACGGTCACTACTCATTCCCTACTAGAAAAAGGAAGCATTTAAAAAATAATTAACAATAAATAATAATAATAAAAAACTATAATCGGTTTACTTACAGTTTCAGGTGAGTCAGGTAGTGTGAAGCGTCTAATAGATTTACCAAACATGTATGTGCGTGTAAATAAATGTGTGTGCGTAGATCAGACCTTTTTCAGTCAGTTAAAAAAAAACAAACAAAAAAAAACAACAACAACAAAAAAAAACCGCAGAATTGATAATCCAAAACAAATAGCTTGTATTAATAGTCGGAAAGGATACACATCCTCATCCATCATAAGCTCAGGTGAAGTTTTCTTTTCTTTCTTTTTTTTTTTTTTTTTTTTTTTTTTTTTTTTTTAAATCTGTATTAGGAATAAATATTATTTCGGTTGAGAGTGTGCTAGAGAGAGAGAGAGAGAGAGAGAGAGAGAGATCCCGGTGGTGTTTCTCCGTGCTGATAGGCTGCGTCGGCTCCTCCACTTCTCCAATCCCGCTCAAACGGCGCGTTCAAAAAATGCCGAAAAAACAACAAACCGACACCAACAAACGGTCACATCCGCTTCTTCATCGCGCGACCTTATTTTCAGAATTTTTCCAGATTTTTCAAAAGCGATCCACTAATTTTTAAAAATTTTAATCGTTTTTTTTTCTTCCCAGTGAGAAAACGCAGTCGATTTCACCGCGGTCCAAAGCGGACGCCGAGTCTTCACTGGCGATGCTAGCAGGATTAGCTTCGCTAGCTACCTTACTGTATCCTCTTGTCTCCACTTCAGCTAACGTTACTTGCCCTTCCAACTTGCTTTCTTCTTGTCTCCATCACCTTTCCTCGGTTAGATCCCATTTCCAAAGTATTGCTGTTTATTTTATTATTTTTTTTCTAAATTTTCAAAATGTTCAAATAATTAAAAAAAAAAACGAATTGACAATTAATCCGAATACGGAGGAAGGAGGAAAAAAAAAAAAGCCTCAAAGCCGCACCGCAGCAGCTGTTATTCCTACCGCTGCTCACTCGAAAATGGCGCCGAAAGCTCCACTCTTCATTCAAATTTGCCGGAGCCACGCCCCCTCTCACGTTGTGCCGTGACGTTGCGACGAGCTCGGCCTACGATTGGTGGAAAGAAATGCATCCTCAATCCAGCTATAGCAACCCACGCAGACGGCCCAGAGAGCCAACAGAGAGCGAACATCACAGTGCAGAAGTTTCACTTACAAAGCTAAGGGGGTACGGCATGCCAGTACAAGAACCATACTGAGATTAATTAATACGTCTATCACGTGCACGGTCTTTTTGTGTCTTGGTTATTTGGGAGGCGCAATGCTGCACGTAATGTGACACAGAGACGTTTTCAGGCTACTCAATTGAGAGCGCAAAAGGGGTTCCTGTGTCATGAAAGGCACAAGAGTCCTCATATAGTTCCACCTCAAATCATTTACTGATTAGTAGTGGAAAAAAACACACACACACACACACACACACAGGAAGATCGTCTGCATAATAGACGAAAGAGAACAGAATCAGGGTCGATTTAAGATTACAGATTAAAGGCAGGAGTGTTTAATTGTTCGTCCGTGAGTCTTGGTATGTTGTGTTGTGTGGGAACGGTGAATGTTGCACCGCGCGTCCAGGGATGTTGAAGTGGAGTCTGCGGCGCCGTGACAACAGCGGCGAGCGCAAGCTGCATCGCCAGTGACGCGCTCACCCCATCAGCAGCGCGCGACCTGATTGGACGAGCACGGCGACAATCCCCGCCCCCCTTCTGTTTTACTGCCCGCCGTGGCGCTCCAACAGCGCTGACATTCGCCAACGTTATACTTATCTAAATATTGCTTACTGATCATTAAAAAGTGACTGGTCCCACTTTTAACGCCATTCTATCATGCTAAGTCTCTCTCTGTGAAAGAGGCTCTGATAGTCGACTGTAAGTGCAATTCAACACACACAGGCATCTAGGAGCGCAGGGTTCGAGGAAAAGTGAATGCTGTGTTTTAAGTGCGGTCGTTGTCAACTCCTTTTTTTTGGGGGGGGGGGGGGGGGGGTTGATAACTGGTGCTAGACGTCACTCGATGACGTCACCGCTCATTTGCATATTCAAAGCCCGTCATTATTATTTGCATGCCAAAATCGTTACATGAAAAAAGGAAGCTTTACTGAAGACCAATAGAATAGAATGGGAAATAATTAAAGCAAAAATGTCTATATGATGTACTATTGAATATCAATATGGCTGTGATTCAACTGTAAGGCTGCAGGTCAAGTGCAGCAGGAATGCAAGACTGTAAGTGTGATATTGGTTTTATCCAACAGTTCAATATGCAATAAGTTAATATCAAGTAACTGATATTTCAGACAGAATAAGGCCCAATCTGTGAGAATATTTCCCAAAGAAACTACAGCTGGCTAAAGCATTGCATGTTTCTATGCCTACAGTTTCTATGTAAGTGTATTAACAGGTAATGAACTATTCCTAGGACTGAAATTTTTTTGGTAGCAAACATACCAGTGCTGTTATATTAAAAAATAAATATCTTTTGAAACAGCACATGTCCAGACAAATTACTACTGTATAATAGATTATAACTGATGTATTATAGAAATAAGTGATCATGGTACCAAACATGAAGCGTTTAGTATGTATTTACAGAATACTGTAATCTCTATCAACAAGGCAGGCAAAAATAAGTAGTGGCAGTGAGTAGACAAGAAACAGACAGGAAGGAAGCAGTTACAAACGGAATAATTCACTTTTATTACTTGCAAATATAGCCAAGAAAAGAATTTAAGAGGAAAAACAAAGAAGTGTGCAGATAGGACAAACAATGGTGATCAGTTGTTGGCCTTTGGGAATGTTGCCTTACGCAAACGCAACTCAGTCAGACTTCTACTATCACAACTGGTATATCCTGCAGCTGTGAGGTGAGCTTGAGAGCCATATCAAATGTAGGACAGTTGCTAACATCTGTTCAAAAAGTTGCTAGGGTTTTGGATAGGTTCTGTTTTTTAAAGAAAGTTGTTAAGGGGGTCTGAGAAGTCACCAAATCTAATGATAAATTTGCTACATTGGCAAAACTAGTTGCTACCATATATATATATATATACCTGATTCTTTAAAAATGTGCACTGCACACCCAATGACTGTTAATGCATGAAGGGGCAAATCTATGTTTAGGTTGTTTAAACTGACATTTAATTTACAGGGCACATTGTGTCATGGTTTGTTATTTCTGGCAATGAACAACAACAGTGGGTAGGGGAAAATGCCTGTGTGTTTACAGATAAACTAGATCAGGAAGTGTAGTCTAGATGGCAGCATTAGTGTTACATACTGACTTTTTTTTAATACTACACACGAGCAAGCATGTCACATTATAGATAAAATGCAACACTTTTGCATTCGCCTTATAATGCATAGAGTCACTTCTTACATGTTTCACAATTTTCAGCTGTCTTCTCCTTTACTCCACAAAACTCAGCATAGGCCTGTGTTTTGAAATCGGAGCTGAACCACACCTCAGCTTTCCAGATAGAAACACTAAATGTAATAAGTGGCTTCAGGCCATTTTTGCTTTGTTTGTGTTTGTGCAAGTGTATGTTTGTCTTTGTGTATATGAGAAAGAGTGTGTGTGTGTGTGTGTGTGTGTGTGTGTGTGTGTGCGCCTGTGTGTGCGCCTGTGTGTGCGTGCATGCACATGCATGCAAGCATTGGCTTCATTTCCAGACAATTATGGTTTATTTCCTGGATCACGAGACAGTTACAAATGCTCCTTTTAGGGAAAACAGGAAAAAGAGAATATTTCAAAGGTTAAAATTATTTTAAGTTATATAGAATCATGAAAACCCTGCAGTTGCTCTGGAAAATAATAATTAGGACAATAGTCAATCCACATAGCATACAAAACATGTCCTTCTGTGTCATACAATTTAATCAAGCCAGTCCCATTATTGATTACACATTTACTTATTTAATAAAACATTTATCCTAAACACGGTAGCCAATTATTTTAGATGTCACATACAATATAACCCAACCATTTGTGTCTGTGGCCTACAAGAGCTTCATAAGTCTTTATCACTATAATCTTGCTAAACTGTCATTTTTACTTAGCTTCTACAATACATCAATTAATTAAAGCTATCCACCAGGAATCAAACATTAAAAATGTCACCAGCCGAAAAGTCTAATAGGGTTAATAGCAGGAAATGAGAGCACATACTGTAGCATATAATAGTGGGTTCAGAAAAAAGTATTTACCTTTGTGCCATCGGTTTACATGCAAAAAACCATAAGGATAAAAGCGAAAACACATTTTTAGATTTTTTTTGCAAATTTACTCAAAAAATTCAACTGACGGGACATGATTTTAAAAAGCACACACCTGGGTGTATAAAGTTCCGCAATTAACAGTGCATGTCAGACCAAAAAACAAGGAAAGTCCAAGGCACTTGTTGGAAGCCACTCCTAAGTAAACAGCATATGGCAGGCATTTAAATAACTATGAGAGCATGAGGAAAATGATTCTCTTTTCTGATGAGACAAAACATTTACTCTCTTGGGCTGAACTCCAAGCACTATGTGTCCCTATGGTAAAGCTTGATGATGGTAGCATCATGTTATGGTGGTGTGTCTCAGAAACAATGATGGTCAGAATTGACAGAAGGGTGAATGCAACCTAATACACAAAGGTCCTTGAAGAAAACCTGCTCCTGAGTTCATACCAGCTCAGACTTGGGCAAACGTTCATAATCTGCAGCATACAGTTAAGACAACACCAGAACAGATTGAGAAGATCTCACAGGAAGCACTAGAGAAACTGCCCAAATAATCAAAGTTAGGAAAAAGTTGGGAAAAAGATCCTGGATACATCATATTTTAGGAGGTTCTGAGGTCCAGATAAAGGACCGCACTTCAAAGCTTTTTATATATCAATTGTTTCTTTGTTCCTATTGCCTTGAACCCTTAATCGTCAAGCTTTTTAGAATTATTACAAAAAATATGGCAAAAAAAGTTCATATGACTACAAATACATTGTTAGACAAATTGCATATATTCCTCAGTACTATACAGTATATTCAGACATTAAAAGGGAGGCATTTGTTTACTGTATGTTCTTGATGGGGATGCAACCCAACAAAGTGACATAAGCACAATACAGTGAAGGTTTTGCTTTTCATTGAGGCACAATAGCCTCATGTCACAAAATCAAAAAACAATGCTGCCTGTGTATTGTATTTCATGATTTCCCCCCAGTATGACTGCTTTTCAATCTGGCACAGATTCCTATCCATATACATTCACCAAACATTTTATTAGGAACACTATACTAACAGTGTGTACAACCTCCCTTTGCTCTCAAAACAGCCTCAATTCTTTCTGGCACAGATTCCACAAGATGTTGGAAACATTCTTTTAAGATTCTGGTCCATGTTGACATAATTGCAATCTCTCAGTTCCTACATATCATTCCTGTATTCCTTGTCATACACACTTTTATACTGCTAATCTCCCATTCTGCACATCCCAAAGTTCTATTGGATTCAGATCAGGTTACTGGCTGTGGCTGTGGCATTCAAATGATGGCTGATTGGCATTAATGAGCACAAAGTGTGGCAAGAAAACATTCCCCACACCATTACACCACCTCCACCAGTCCGGACTGTTGACACAAGGCAGGTTAGGTCCATGTGCCTGTGTGCATTAACAGAAATCAAGGTTCATCAGACCAGTCTATGTTTTTCCAGTCTTCAGCTGTCCAGTTTTGTTCAGTGTGTGCCCACTGCAGTTTCAACTTTCTGTTCTTGGCTGACAGATGTGCACTTCTGCTGCTGTAGCCCATCCACCTCAAGGGTTGACGTGCATTATGAGATGCTTTTCTGGTTACCACAGAGTGATTATCTGAGTTACTGTAACATTTCTGTCAGCTCAAACCTGTCTGGCGATTCTCTGTTAACCGCTCTCATCAACAAGGCATTTCTGTCCACACTGCTACTGGCTGGATGCTTTTTCTTTATTGCACCATTCTGATAAAACTCTAAAGACTGTTGTGCATGAAATCCCAAGAGATCAGTAATTATAGAAATACTCAAACTAACCCGTCTGGTACCAACAACCATGCCATGGTGAAAATTACAGATGACATCTTTTTTCTCCCATTCTGATTCACATTACCCAAAATTGCTGTCCCATATCTGCATGATTTTATGCTTTGCACTGTTGTCACACGATTGTCTCATTAGACAATTGCATCTATGATTAGGTGTAAAGGTGTTTCAATAAAGTGCTTGGTGAGTGTACGCTTCTAGCTAATCATAAATAACCTTAACCTCAGGTTCCAAAAGTAAAGCTTTTTAGTTTACTTTTGTTTGTTTTTTAATAAAAGCTGCATTTTTTTTTTTTGCATTTTTATTTACTTTTATTTAGGGACATGTGATCCCCACGAAGATATAAAAATACCTCCTAACACACAAACACGTTTTTCAGTGAATGAAATCTGAGAGATGAGGGTCGTACGTTAATATATAAAAAAAAATGTCTGCTATTTTATATTAAATTAAATTTCGTTGTAGCTCGCCGGTGAAATAAGTAAAAAGAGACTAGCAAAGCGCGCTTCAGGCATGCCCAGACAAGCGCGTATCCGCGCGGATGTCCCGCCTCTGACAGGCAGACTGGTGATGACGTCACCCCCTTCCAAATATAGCGCGTTGCTGGCGCCACAGTCCCCGCCCACCGTCACGAGCCCACGCCCTTATTGGTGCGTCTCCATTGTCAATCACGTGACGAGACGAGGCCGCTGTTATTGTAAACAGGGTGCCTACAGGCGCTCCAGCGCACAGTCTAACCTGTGGTGGATCTTTGTTTAGACGCCGCAAGGCTCAACAATAAATTACAACATGTTCTAATTTGAATATCGATATTTCGCTGCAGAATTATCCATTTGGATTAGTGCAAAATCCGATTTGATTGATATCCTAAAAATAAATAAATAAATAAAAATACTGTTCATAAAAACACGCTTTTGAAATTCAACCGGCAATCTCCTGTCTTTAGGCTTAGAACACATATCAGATTTAATCAGTTTAGTTTTAATATCATTTAAGTTTAGATTTCATATAATCAGTTTAACCCTAAACATTAGCTGCCTTCTTGATCACCAAAATACCTTCAATAATAATCTTAATCTAGCCTAGATTAGGCATCTTTCTTAACCAGCAGAAGTTTTACATATGATTTATGCAATAATCACTGACTGACAGGCTTGTTAGGGAACACTGCGTGCAGCAACTAATGTTTTATCAAAAGCGCTTCCATCTCAGGAAGTCCAGATGGAGTTTTTCCGCCTTAACTCTCAACCTGCTACACTTCCAACATATCTCGCTCGAAAGACCCCCACAGTTTATACACTGTTGTGTGTGTGACCTTAAGCCATTCAGATTTCTAAATAATCCCATAGACATAGTTAAAAAAATAAAAAGTTTATATGCTTAGGAAAGGCATCTTACCCTTTGAAGAGAAACGCGAATGTACAAAGTAGTATTCCTGGTTTGGCAAAAAGTATCAAATGCAGTCATCACCATTACCTCGAAGATCTAAAAAAAAAAAAAAAAAAAAAAAAAAAATTGTCATAATAAAAATAATAATAATTTTAAATGGCGACGGCTTAACTGTGAGTTTATTTATTGCCGTTTCACCGGGCATTGAGGAAGTTCTTTTGTTCCACTATTTATACACAGCGTCAAAGTTGCACGCTCAGGAGGCGGAGCGGCGCTGAGCGAAAGGAAGGACGGAAAAAAGAGACCAAGCGCACCCGACTTATAGACACACATAAACACTTTTACCCCCTTTTAGATCCAAAGCTGTCGTTCTTTCACCTGAACCAGCATCTCAGGCTCGAGGCGCAATGTGACTAGCAGAGAGGTGGCGTTTATATGGCAGAACATGCAGGACTGCGTTCTTAGGCTGCCACTGTACTAAGTAGCATATCAGAATAAGGACATTTGAGAATTACATAAGCCATATACATCATGCATTACTTGAAACGCTGCATGGGCCTATCCCAGGTTACGGAAGCGTCAAGTGCTCCGAGAAACCAGAAGGTCCATATAAAATACACGTTGACTTACACAATTTCATATGCAGCATTGTGGTTATTGTGATACACGTTATCCTGTCCGTAGACTGCTGCTTTCTTTCGATCACCGCATGTAATAGCATACTGTTGCCATATAGTTGCATCACTGTCTTGAAATTTTGTGACTTGAAATTTATCCCTTATCATATCATTTTCCTTTTGCTTAAAATGTTTATTATAAGCTAATATATGTTCATTTTTGAACATATATTATGTGGACCATTTTAATGTGATGATTTCATAGCAACTAACTACAGAAGTCAGTAGGAGACACAGTTGTATTTTTTAAATAATGTTTCAGTACTTAACCAATTTGTTTCAGCCTAATAGGCAGAGTTTTCTTTCTAATGGAGCCGAAGATTAGCCTTTTCCAAGTACGGATTTGTACTGGAATTGTTTCGCATTGCCTTGAAATAATCTGACGGCCTATATTACGGTAATGGCGATATCTAAATGACAAGAGTCCTTATGTGACCCGTTCACTTGTTCAAATACTTTCAGAGTGCATAAACTGCGTCTCAAACCCGAAGAGTGTAGTGATAACTTGTGAAGAGTATAGTGGTAACTAGTGAAAAGTGTAGTGAAGAGTAGCCTATAATGATAACTAGTGAAGAGTATAGTGATAACTAGTGAAGAGTATAGTGAAGATTATACTGATAACTAGTGAAGAGTATAGTGAGGATTATACCGATAACTAGTGTGGTAATAACTATTGAAAAGTATAGTGAAGATTATAGTGATAACTAGTGAAGAGTGTAGTGATAACTGAAGTGTGGATAACTAAAGTAGCTGACATATTATGATATCTGTTGTAGGACTTAACCATAGTTAACTACTCTCGTATGAACTGTATGATCTATGCGATGAGATGTGCGTTTAAAACATGTGTCTGTACACTGCAGACGTATTGGTTATGGGGTGTATTTTTTCTAGCTGGCTGATGGACTATATTCGTTGGAGGAATGTTGTAAATAGTGTAATTCTTTATAGGCCTAGGCTGATTGGAATCTAAAAAAACAAAACAAAACTGCACTACAGCATTAAATGGTGTTTTACTTTGGCGGGCACTACGCGCTCGAGTTCATGACTATTTATGCAGTAGAAACACAAAGCTGGGGCACCAAATTGTTGACACAGCTGAGGTGATGCTCTCGGCATTTTCCACAGACGCTTCCTATGTTTGCCTTTAAATGCACAAAAGCCAATTACCTGAGCGGCCTATAGGTTTGTTTTAGGCTTTTTTTTTTTTGCTCACGATTTTTCAGTTGTATAAAGGGCGCGACTTAAAGACAGACATTTCAAGGCATTTCCAAAAGAAAGAAAGGAAGAAAGAAAGACACCAAAAAAGTTGAAAATGTCACTGCTGTAATTTGATCGCCCATTCGCATTAATAGGCTGCAAGTTTCTCCTAACTTTAAAACTATCAGGATTTGTATACGCAAGAAAAGTAGATGTTGGAGTTTAAAAAAAAAAAAAAAAAAAAAAAAAGTCTATTCCAACGAAATTCAACTTTTTGGGCAGACTGATTATTAAACACTTCCAGATTATGTGTAATAGCCTAGTAAGTCGCGTCTTTTGGACATTTGACAAAGCTCCAAAAACATTCATACTTTCAGTATATAACCTAGGAATAGCCAATAGAAAAGAATAACATGAACCGGGCTTAAATTCAGTTGAAACATGAAGTTCTTTTATTGGGTGAATTAAAGGCACGTTCTGAAAACCGCACATTAATCTTCGAACTCATACATTTGTTCAAAAATCCTAAATGTTATGCCTAATTGTACAAGTTTTCCATTTACAAGACGAAACACAGAAGCAGCGCAATGCACTGTCCTGAAATCATCCTCACATATCTATTTTAGGATTAGAATATCCTACCTGTGTGTCGGTCTACATTCACCGAAAATCACATTTTTTGCAGTCGTCTTCCAGCAATATTTTAGCCGACAAATAAAGGAGAAAGAAAATACACTGTATGCAACCTCGTCAAAATGATCGCAAAAGAAGAGTGAGCAAAAAGTTGTAAACGGTGTCCTTTCAAGTGTTCGTGATGGCAAGCCTATTATTACAGACATTATAACATAAAATATTGTTGTAACACAGGAAGAAAAATCACTGCTGTGCGTAATTATAGGTTCGTTTCTGTTCCATGTGTTTTCAGTGTGTAGTCTGGTGCTTTTGCTTTGTCTCGGGGTTAGGTGCGTGCTGGTCAGTGTGCGTGTGTTTGCCTAATTTTGCATGTGTGTGGGTGGAAGTGTGGCTCTGATGCAAAGTAAGAATCACCACTATGTGCTCTACAGTTTCAGAGATCAGTCATACCTTTCAGGCAACTATTACGTGTAACTCTCTATAAACAAAGCTTGGATGGTGCTAACTGCACCTGCGGATGATGATGGTGGTGTTGCTGCTGCTGACTCTAGGGATAGGGATGGTGTTCATGTGTCTGAAAGAGAATGTGAGCTTTTAGCCTAACCACTGTCACACAAACACAGAGTGAATGTTTTTATAGCAGTATCTGATCTGAATATCTGATGGAAAATGAGATCAGACTTGGTAACCCTGAAGAAAAGTCATCTTGCTGTGGTGCCCTGGCCATGCTCCAGATCATGATATCATCAGGAATGACATCATCAGAAAATGCTACCCCCCCATCCCAAACACACCCCAACCATACTATCTCTCCCTTATACTTTATCACTACATAGATCATTTTGAAGAATGATTTGTCCATGCATGGTCACTATGCAGCTTTTTATGCACATGCACCAGGTTAGGGAATGAAATGAGAAAAATGAAAAGCGGGAGACAATATGGAACACATGTAATGAGAAGAAGTATATTTTCATCGTTATCACGCAGTAAACATAAAATTACACAAGTACGTCTCACGTAGCTGCCTATGTTCAACGGAAACATTGTCACATCTTGCCAACCTCATCCTTTTATGACTGATGTTACATTTCTTTAAATATCTCAAGACAAATGGATATCACACTATTGCATGATGGTGAATGTTATGCTCTTATCAGTACAGTATTGCAGTGAAAAAGCTGTATGTGTACATTCATGTGGAATTTAGGAGTCACTGTTATTGTGACTTAATATATTTTGTCAAGCAGACGGTGATTATTAATTAAATTTTTGACAAAGGTTACTAAACGAGCATATGGTGTACTGTTTGATATAAATATTGTTGTCATTCCTGTTAATGCCTTTCATCTTCTTGCCTATTGCATAAGACTTCATGTGCACCTTATCTGAGTAACAGCTTGTGTGTACAGTTGGAGCTACAGGTTCCCTGTCATCAAAACTGCCAACAGACTTCTATATAGCAGTGCGTGTATGTCTTACCTTTTGGAAACATTCTGACCTCCCTGACTACTAGCTTGATCTTGGCTTCATTATATTATCTATTACTCCTGCGCTGTCTGGAAGTTAATTGCTGGCTGTTCTGTTGCACAGTATAGTACTCACCTCTCAGTCTTTTGACAGGTGTTACTTCTCCTGACCATGAGTTTTCACATCACTTTGAGTTGTCACATCAACTTGCATGTCTGTGATTGTGCAGCTGATGTCTATAGTATACAAAACAGAGCTTGCTAAGTTAGTTGTATTAGCTAATATGCATATTGGGGCTGATGTGGGGTCTTAGCACTCCAGCTCAGTCATGCAGCCCCCACAGTCTTTAAACTTATTGTTGCATTGGTACAAACCTCAGTTCCACTGTCAACCCCCAAACTTTTCATGACTCAGGACTTTGTGGAAATCAGGCAGTAAAATTTTACGCTCTGCTCCTAACAGTTCTCTCGTGAATAGAGACACAATAAAAAAAAAAAAAACTAGACCATGTGGTCCAGAACAAAGGGTTTTACTCAATGTACCTCCTAGGTCAAAATATGTCAACTCTGGATTACATTTCTGATAAAACCCTGGGTTTCTGCCAAGTCATATCACCGACTTCTGCTAGCCATTGAAATGAGTTATTGATCCTACAGCACTCCATCATGGGGAACCTGCTGAGCATTTCTTGTTTTGAACAATACATGCCCTATGTCACTAGAGATTCGATCATCAGATCAACTGTTCATGTGCCATGTTAGGAAGACACAAGGAGCTCCCCTGTCTTAACAGACTGGCCATTGTGTGGTGAGTCATCACCTTGGTCCACGTGCAGACTGGAACACTCAGACGCTTTTGTGAAATGCTAATCTATGACAATGGGTATCCAGGTGATTCACATCACCCTGGTGGTAAAGACGGGTATATATATACGATGACATCACACTGAAACTCTGCCGTGCCGTTAATGTACCTTTTGGTTTCCAGTCAGTACTTTTATTTGAGTCAGAAAGTAAGTGGAAACATAATATCACATTTACCTTACATTTAAACCTAGGATGTTACTGAAGATGAATGAATGTATGAATGAATACTGTAACAATACATATTACTTGAATATACTGCAACATCTTTCATTTTCTTTGAATAACTTTTACTTCAGTCACATAAATTAACGGTATGTTTTAGCATGCATGATTTTTTCCCCCTGCTTTGTTAGATTATGATGGTTTCCCGCCCATATAGAGGGTCTGAGATCTTTCATGCCCTGATCATCAGACCACAATCTGACCTGAATACCACTACCATTGTTCCAGATCAGGGGGTTCACAGTGAACTTAAAGGCACACAAGTCTAGAGCATATGAACGTCTTTTAGCTGGAGCGACTGCTACAGTGTGATGAACCATTTCTCTGTAGACCAAGATGTCTTCTATTCTGTAACCCTGAAAGAAAGAGAATGACACTGAAAACGATTTTATATGATGCTCAGATGTAACTACACTAAATTATTTCTTTTAGTTCTAAAGGTTACTTTTTAGTTTATATATGTAACTTATTCTAATGAAGTTGGAGCTGTCTAGTAAATATTCTGCAAATGGAATACTTGCACAGCCCTTTTAGTTATTCAAGGCTCCTTAAGCATTCCTTAAGTCTTTGGCGCCATCTAGCGGTAATAACAGAAATGTGTAAATCTGTTTATCACTTGTTTTCTGTAGCAGTGGTAGATCGAGATTATAT
>JAOVYU010000060.1:11087107-11100006 GCA_025674565.1 Synodontis membranacea | reverse complement strand
GAATACATTAAAATGTGCAGAACAGTGGTTACTCCAGGACCAGGGTTAGGATCCAGTTTCTCGTCAGTAATAACATTAATCCAAAGGGGTAGAAAAGTGTTCGTTTGTTTGTTTTTTAAGTGATGGGCTGTTCTCAAAACCATGAGTATTCATGGTTTAATTAATTCAGCTCTTTTTTGCTAGAAAACCGAAATAAGTTCCATATACCCCTCAGTACAATTGTATGAATAGAATTTGACTACAACAGTGGTGCACCAGTTAAGGTGCTACAGTAACACTACCTGCTCAACCCTGTTCACATCACCAACACACAGAGGTGGGGAAAAGATGTACAGTAAATAGGGCAGCAACCATACAAATATCAGGGGCAAATTTCAATGTTTACAGTAATATTCTTCTTGCTCATGAACTTTCCATTAGTGACATTATTTACAGCTCTACTTGTTTTGAGTTAACGAAGTTTGGATTAAACCCAAGACCACAATAAACATAGTCTTTATTTTTAATAACTTTGTATATAACAAAGATGATAACTTTCCATTGCAACAGAAATGGAAAGTTTCCATGCTACGCTTCTCAGAGCTCCGGAGACTCTGCTTTCGGCAGTCGTTGATCGATGTTCTCACCTTTGGAGGTTGGGGTGCAGGCTTCTTCTTGTTCGAGGTTCGTTCTCGCCGTTCGCCTTGCTTCAGGTCGCTGACACTTTTGGTGTAGCGTCGCCTGAGCGCCACTAGCTCCTGCAGATACTCCAGACACTCCTGGTTTTGGGAGTAGAGCCACAGGCGCTCCTCTCGGCTGTGATAGTAGTAGAGCGCGGTGGCGGAGTGGACACTGACCGCGCTCACGCTCCGCTTCAGCGTCGCGTCCCTGTGCGCACGACTCGACCTCTCTCCCACCGCGAGCATGGAGGCGCTGCGCACCAGCTTCACCGTGCACGCACTGTGGTAGTCGTCCCGCGCGCCGGGGCCGCGGTTCGGCCGGAAAACCGCGTTGATTTTCTTGAACATCACGGTAAAGACACTGACCGGGTCATCCAATTATAATAATCCGATATATTCGCCTCCATCAACTCCATAGCCTATGGACGTAAGACTGTAACACCATTCACATGCAAATAAGTGTGAAATCGGGATGTTATTGACATATGTCTTTGGACGGTAGTAAATGCAGACGCGGGGTGAAAAAGGCAAAACAACTCCCATTTTGCCTCGCGCGTCTTGTAACGTAGCCATGGCAACCGGCTCCCGTAATTCTAAACCAAACTTTTAATAATGAATCAGCGACAAGCGTATTAGGCTACACACAGATAATCCGGTGCTTTATGTGTCAGCAGAAGTTCATTACACAGAGAACGTTCATTAATGCAATGGAGAAAAGACACCTGATGTGTCTACATGACTAGATTATATAAAAAATAATTTATTAACAACATTTTTTTCTTTCTTTTTTTTTTTTTTTTTTTTTTTTTTTTTTTGATGTGAAGGCCTTTAATGAAAACAGGCCAGGACTGTTTTTGCCTCCCTTTTAGATTCTGGCCTTAATCTCATTCTCTGAGTGAAGGTCAGGGCCTCCTCACATGCTCACACCCTGAAGATGAGCGAGAGACACTGCCTGGGTGAACAATGGATAATGAATCCATCCTGATCCCACGAAAATCTAGAAAATAGTTTGGGTTATGCCTAAAAAGCCTTTCCTGAAGTTTGAGCTCTCGTACAATTTAGTACCGTGCAAAAGTCTGCAAAAGACACCGTATCTTTTATCCGCACACCGTCCACGTTATTGTACGCTTGCATGTTCGCGCAGTTATCTAATCATCCAATCTTATGGCAGCAGCTCAATGGGAAAAAAAAATCATGCCGATACAGGTAAAGAGCTTTAGTTAATGTTCACATCAAACATCAGAATGGGGGGAAAAAAGTGATCGCTATGACTGATCCTGGCATGGCTGTTGGTAACAGATGGGCTGGTATGAGTATTTCAGAAACTGTTGGTCTCTGGGGAATCTCATATAACAGTCTCTGGAATTTTTTTTACACAGAATGGTGTGAAAAACTAAAAACATTCTGTGAGCAGAGGGTCTGCAAGCTGAAACACTTTGTTGATGAGAGAGATCTTTGGAGAATGACCAGATTGGTTTGAGCTGACAGGAAGTCCATAGTAACTCAAATAAGCACTCTTTACAACTGCGGCGAACAGAAAAGCATCTCAGAATGCACAAGTCTATTTTTGACATGGATGGACTATAATGGCAGAAGACTACGTTCCAGTTCTGGCAGCCATGAACAGGAATCTGAGGCTGTTGTGGACACAGACTCACTGAAACTGGACCAAATCCATATTTGTCATGACCAAAATTTGTCTTTTAAACTGCACCATTCCTGTTAGGTTTAGTTTTGTACATTTTTATAAGAAAAAGTTCTTGTTCATTTTTTTCCCTGTATCTTAAAGAACCTGCTTAAAGATCCCATACTTGCTTTTGTTTCTGAAGGTAAAGCCAAACAGACACCATTATATTTTGCCTCTAAAGTCTAATCGGTCGTTGGTCATAATCAATTTTAGAACTAAAGCTATGCCCTTAAGTTCGTGCGCTTGTTACAGAATGTAACCACAAGTGATGAGGCAACGTCAGGTGCAAGATTGGGGAATATTTTCTGACTGAATTACTGAGTACCCTGTCCTAGGAAACTGAAATTGATCTCTTCCTCTTCTCATAAAAACATCTGTGCCATGTAGTGTGCACGCATCTTTGTGTCTGAGACCACAACAGGTACAAGAATTCGATGCTAACAGACTACTCTTAAGGAAGCCTCGATCCAATTTTTTTTCAGTTAATTTATATCTGAACATGTAATAACTGAAGACTTGATCAAGCTTTTAATCCTAGATCAGTGGAGTTCATCTCTATTTTGAGTTTTTGCCTAGAAACTCTAGAAGTTAGTACGTTTCTAGCTTACTTTAAGATGTTAAAGATAATAAATACATTCCTACAGAGATGTACGAGCTATTGAAAGTGTAATGTGATTGCATGATATACAACTTCTGAAATCACAAATGGTTCTTTCACTTCCTCACATAGCGGTGTATAAAACCTGCAGAGTGTGGTAGTAGTCTCACTCAACCTCACACACTCGAACAGAATCAAGGGACACACACACTGCAGTCATATTCTGTACAGCACCGACCTTTATCGTCACAAAAGTAGGTGAGCTTTAAACCAATCTGAAATTACAGCAATGACAAAGGTTTTAAAGTTATTTTATGTTAGCTAACAATTTCTGTGTATGTGTTTGTGTGTGTGTGTGTGTGCCTTTTGAATAGGGATGCTGTGTGAAAGTAGGTTGTGGTATGTAGCCTTTTGCTCTGACTCTGAGTGTGTGGATCTTCCCAGTTGCCACTCAGTCACTGCTCCCAAAACTTCTCCACTGACCACAATCCTAACAACACAAATTCAAGTTCCAGTCCATTGCTCACCCAGCAACTCTTCTCAAGAGCTCCAGTCCCAGCATGGTGACTCTCAGCCTTTTTCTGTAGCACCTTTGGATTGCCGAAATTTGTCTCCAGGCATGGGCATCCCTGGTCGAGCACCATCTTCAGAAACAGAGGCCTTCCTAGTGCCCTCCAGTTGCCACAGCATCTGCCAGCACTACAATGATCTGTACATTGCAGGAGGCCAGGTGTTGCCTCTCAGTCCTGGTGTAGGCAATCCAGAAGGCGGTGCCTCAAAGGACCCACACCCTGGGCCCTTCCTGCTCTCCAGAGATGTTCCTCCACCCTCTCTTCTTCCTCCTATGCTCCCTGAATACAGGAGTTCCAGACGCTGGAGAGAGGGAAGTGTGCGTGAACGTCTCTCTCTGCTGCAGGATGGACGTCCGCTTTCTAACTCGGAGCTGAATGGCTACCTTGAGCAGAAGCTGCTGGAGCTATACACAGAGTACCTGACTGAGGGTAATCCTATCATGGCGTCTGAGCTAGAGCAGATCACGCTTCAGCTGAGCCGAGAGCACAAGCTGGAGACTGGGCAGGTCAAAGACATGCTTCTCAGCTGCCTGCTGAGAGCCACCAGCAGCCAGCAGTCCAGTGAGATCAGTACACCACTGCTGCAGATCTCCACCCAGACAAAGTGAAAAGGAAAGTGGACATACAAAAGCAGGAGTGGAATAGAGGGTGAAAGATAGTAAATTTGGACTTTATAGAACTAAAATGGGAAGAAAATGTGTCAATTCTTTCAGTTGTACATTTAATATGAATTATAAAAAATAGAAAGTGTGACATTGAGTGTATTTTAGCTTCAACTTTTTTTTTTTTTTTCCAAAAAATGTTTGGACTCAAAATATTAATTAATGCAAAATGTGACATAGATGAACAGATTTACTTGGTAAGTCAGGAAGTAAATGTAAGATTACAGTGCTTACTTCAATCATAAATGAATATGCAAATAATTTAGTTCCATAATTTTGCTGAACCTGCGATGGACTGGAATCCTATTCAGGGTGTGTTCCTGATCCTCAACTGCCAGAGTTGGATCCCTCCCAACTCTGACCATCAAACTGTTTACTGAAGATGCATGAACGAATTTTGTTGAACATTTTGCTTAATGCTCTAAATGCTATCTCCAAACTCCCCTAGCAGCATCATATCTGTATGTGACCATGTGTGTTATCCAGTTACAGTTCTGACTGTTTTCACTTACTACTGTAGATTAAAATGCACTTCACACCCATCCGCTATGTCTCTACTAATCATTCCACACAATTCATTACGTGTTTGTGATTAAAACCCAACACAGTTTTCGTCTAAAATCTAAAATCAGTATTTTACTTTTTTAAGTTGTAGATTTTTCCATCTAATTATGCTACTTGCAACTGTATTGTAGAGTTATAGTCTGGGATGAAGCAGGGTTAAAAAGAAAATCATAGCTGAACCATCACTCTCTCTACCAGCAATTTCACACTCAGTGCACATAAATAGACATAAAGACTGAACCTTCATCTGCATCTCCTCAATAATTATTTTCTAATAACAGCACACCCTGAAGTATTTTATTTTTAGTGTCTTGCCCATGGAGGAAGATATACTGTCGAAATCAAAGCCTTTATCCTCAAAACTCTTTCCATGAGAGTTTAATAAATGTTTCCTTACAGAAAAGTACACCATAACAATGATTATGTGTTTCCTTTTTAAATAGTAATAACTTTTCCCCCCACAGAGAATCCATCTGACACCTAAGCTACAATTTATGCATAATAATACATTTTATACTCGCACGTGATGTGCACGTCTTCTGTAGGAGTCACTGCTGCATGAAACATACAGAATTTACTGCCTTAATGCACAGGCTCGCTGTAGATATAACAAAGAGAAAATATCGCGAACAAAAATATTGTTTTGAAACAAATTTACTGGAGGAAAAAGAAACCTCATGTGGTTCATTTCTAAATTAAATAAAGGTGCAGACACATCACAGCCAGGAGGAAAGAAAGAGCACTTAAGAGCCAGACGCAGAGTGTGTATGTGACATATCCACCCCTTTCCGTCCTGTGAGTTATCTGTTATGCATCTTTCCCGGGTTGTGACCCAGGTCCTATTTGAATTGTCATGACGAGGCATTAACCTGGCCATTAACCATGATAATATCATGAGTTGTGTTTAAAAGAGGGCAGTGTCACTGTAAACTAAATTGTATTTTATAAGCCAGTGGTGAAGGTGCAAGTACTAATGGCGGCTATGTCCATATTGGAAGATGGTTCCGAGATCTTCTTAAAAAGGGAGATTCCAATCTTCTGCTGAAAACGTGGAACAGCTGAGGGATCTTCAAAGATCTACCAGAGGCTGTTCTTTTTGAATGGAATCCTATGGGAGAAGTGACGCACTATCCTGATCAAACTCCTATTTTATGAAATCTGTTGGTTTTTAATGACAATTAGACTACCACTGTGATGACTTTTTAACATCTTTTCCATAAACTAACAAATTATGATGCCACTGCTAATCTCTAAAATGAAATAATGATCCTTTTGTAGACAGTCGGATGTGGTGCGACAGATGGAACCCGTTTACGGCAGCTGTATGCTTTGTTGTGACCCTTACCACATATGCACAAAACTGCAGCCTAATTAGCAAAACATTTACATTATACTGCATTAAGTGTCAGTTCTTCAAATCGATTCTGACATCAGCCAACCTACAAGCTAGCTACCTTTAAACTATATTCTACGTATTGTCCTATCTATCTGTGGCAGTCCAGGTTTCAATGTACATTATTAACCACAAAGTACAAACATGGCTGGAAATAAACCCAAACAAAACATTGCACCCCCCCATTCTGTTCTATTAACATTGATATACTCTGCTGTACCACAAGAATAACTGTTGTAAATGTTAGGAGAATGTCAGATGACGTCAGGGATCGCATTGGCTCACAGTGAAATGCATAACTCAAGCTAAAGCTAGTTAACTGTTAAGTTTTCATCAATTCGAAAACTGTTCTCTCCCCTTTTAAGAACGTCTCTAGTTCGCTAGAAAGGCAGAGCCGTAGTTGACGTCAGATGCATATAGGGTTTTATAGGAGAACTTATTAATTTATTTTTTCATAGTCTATTTGCAGAGCAGTTGTGGGTTCATAACATATGATTTGTACAGTCAGCTTTCATTGACTGCAAGCAGATTTATTATTTTTTTTACAGAAACACTCTCACATGAAATTCATCATTACATATCGTTAGCTAGGATGCTGAAGAACTAGTTCTCTAAACATTCAGTGCAGTACTATAATATGATGCTATCCATAGCTAGTTTGGCATTTTGAGACCTAGTAAGGAAGTTGGGAACAAAAGACAACTTGAAGTAAACTTAGTTCACTTTAGCTTTGGAGTTTAATATGTACAATTTTCCACTTTTTAGTCCATGACCACACCTAATAATGGGATAAAGAAATAGAGGTAATGTTCACCAATGCCCTGCCCATTTTACACACACACTCTACAACTTTTCCTCCTGATTCACACTCCTCCAGTCCTTTTTCCTGATACACAATCCACACTGCTTCCGTTGATGATACTAACACATGCCTACAATGGCTGGCATGCATTGTGTTACCTCACCAATGGCCTGAAGGCATTTTACCTCTTTATTTTGATTTAAAATGTCCTTGCTAGGGTCAAAAGGAAAAGTACATTAACTGATTTGCGTTTTTGATCATCCTGTTTCCTGCATTGATTAAAAATCCTCTTTGTGTATGTATTTCTTCCTTGTGCCCAGTGTTCCACCATGACCCTGACCTGAATATACTAGTAACTGATGATGAATGAATGAATACTGTATTTGACTTAAAATGTTTTTTTTTTTTCCTCCAGTCTCTCAACTAGTCATTCAACATAATTGTTTTTGTGCCTGAAACTCGACACACATTTCAGTTACAAACTAAATCTATATTTTACATTGTATTCAAGCTCATTTCATATAGTATAAAGTATTCCAGTGCCTCCTTTTTCACTGGCCATTAAGAGAAAACCAGTTCTTTTCTCTAACCTCCTCTGTACAAGACTAGTGAGGAAGCGTGTTTACAGTAGAACTGTGTGATTCATGAATCACCCGGGTAAATCACCCGGATCCATTAAATAACTCATGAGTCACGAATCTGAGGTCTCCATTGAACCGAATCCTTTGAGTCCTAACTACACAATGTCTAAATTGTAAACTCCATCACATAAATACTCTACAGCCGGAAACATGCAACTGAATCTGAATCGCTCAGAGAGCAGGTTAGCGCTCCAGAAGCACATTGTGCTGTTGAGCTGACCCCACCTTGCACGACAAGCACTGAATGATTCGGTGATTCGGTGAACGAATCTTTTGAACGAATCTTTTTTTAGTGAACTGATTCTAGTGATTCAGTACATCTAAAAGAACTGCTGTGCCCATCACTAGTTTAGTGAGTGACTCAGAGGGAGCCGAATCCTGAAAAGGATCCAAGTATTACAGCTCTAATTTACAGTAAATGCTGTATTATAGGATATTTCATCTTTTGACAGGAAAACCATTTATTTAGCCATTAACAGAAACAAGTAAACATGTAAGAAAATTATTGTTTGTTCATGCTGTAAACATGTTATACAATTCTGTTATACAAAACTTACGGTAATTATTTCTTGACATGCTTGCACTATGTGTTTACGTTTTTCATTCAACCAGGCAGTAATAATTATGTTGCTGTAATAATTCAATGAATTTCTTAAGTGTTATAAAGTATCAGAATATTCTTTATTTCAGATATTCTGCCATTTTTATGGTGCTCATCCCTTATGAAAATTCACTATGGTTTCCTATGGTTTTTATGCAGTAACTATAGTTTAACTACGGTACCTCATGGTACTTTGGTACTACCCATAGTACTACCATGGTTTATCCATAGCACTTCATGGTAGCTGTGGTACTACATAGTTTACATATAGCACTTCATGGTAACTATGGTACTATTATGGTTTTAAAAAGGACCCAGCAAATGTGCCCTTGCGGGGCCCATCCGGGTTTTTGTCCGGAAGTGTGGACTAGTGCCAGCCCACACCAAACCTAAATGGGCCCATTGCGGGCTAGGATGAAAGTAATGATACTGCAAAACACTGTATTACAAGCACTTTTTTTATTGTAGAATCTTTCAATAGACTGTACATTGGCTGTAGAATTTATAACTTTAAAATGATGTAGCAGTCTTTTACAAATAGCCTATTAATTGTTTGATGTATGCATTATTGCACTAGAGTTTTGTGAAACCAGATTAATGGAGCTAGAGATTTAAATAATAAAACCATGGTTTGTAAAAAGCATGGTTTGCAAAGACTATGGTAAAACAAAGACCATGGTAAAGATCATGGTAAAACAAAAACCATGGTTTATGACCAAGATTATACTGTTTAACTGTAGTGAAACCATGATAAAACCATAGTCATAAACCATGGTTTCCATAGTTACCCCAAAAAACATGAAAACCATGAAAAACGGCAAACCATTGTAAACCATGGTTATTTAATCATAGTAAAACCATGGTTCATTTTCATAAGGGATTATAAAGGCAACAGTACCTGGGCTATAAGAAGAAATAAAGCACCTGTTTGGAGCTTCATTGCTGGTATCAGGGGCCACTACACATACCACAAGTTCACACTAAATTCAGACAGTAATTAAAATCACAGGTTTATATTAATACACAATCCTAGCACAATCCTAGTACTTTACCACTACTATAGTAACAACCTAGAATCTACAGCTAATGATAAGTGGATTAAGTGCACTTTATAAATCAGTAAGTTGCTGTCATATAAGAGGAACAGAAATTCTGGGCATGCTGTGATTGGAAGATAATAATAAAATATGTGTTTTATTCCTTACAGAATTGTCAGATGGAACGTTATAATTCCACACTCTCAATCTGCACCTTGTATATTTTTAACTGTACATGTTAATGTATACATCATTAGTATTTAAACTGACAAATAACAGTCAATGCTCAAGCATTTATTTTCACAAATACATATAATCTAATAATATAATATGACAACTCCAAAATTATAGGAACCCATTAACTTCTTTAAATTAAAAAGGGGAAACAAAGTTTATCTTAAATATGGCTGTAGTGGACACACACAAAGACACAAACACACACTCTTATGGGCAGGTTTTTGGGAATGGAATGAAATCAGAAAAAACATGCACAACCACACAAACAGTAAATTACATTTTGAAATTAAACAAATGATGATGTATATTTGTCTTTTCAGTTAATGTTTATCTTAAGTAGTGAATGCTTTTTTTTTGTTGTTGCAAAAATAATGTTAAAAATGGTAAACGCTTAAAGTGTTCAAAAATATAAAAAAAATTATCATAAGATAGAATGCTTCCTATGAGAATGATTTTTTTTAGTAAAGGTATGTAACATAATAATGAATTTTTTCTGACAAACTTTTGCCTTAACACAGAAAACTAGTTATTATAATATTTACATTTGCCACATTTTTCTGAACCATCTTTACCTAATCTGCTTCACTCTTACAGAGCACTGAAGTGGGAGGATCGTTAAAGGAAAAGGACAAACAACATCTGCATATGGCAGTAATTTGTCAGTAAATCTGTGTGTGAAAGTGTGTATGTGTGTGTTAGTGAGAGCGTCGGAGAATGACAGTTTTCCTTTGTCCCAGTCCAACTGCACTCTGATCCTCTGGATTTTCTGTGTTACCGAGAGGCGAGTGTCTGACTGTGGTGTACAACGTGCTCCGTATTTATCATCATAATACCACACGTACCAGATTCCTCTTCTGGAGAATACATCCCCCTTTCTTTGAGCAGATTCTGTCATCACCCCCACATACCAGACTGTACAATCCTTAACTTCAACATCCCAGCAGTGAGTCCCTGAGTTAAAACTCTCAGAGCCCAGGATACACAAACAATCATCAAACCTCTCTGGATTATCGGGAAGTTTCTGCTCCTCGTCACTAAATCTCACACTAGTCAGGTCATCAGATACAATGAGTTTGTGATAGACGGTGTTGGGGTCCAGAGTTACAGGTGCTGAAAACACACACACACACACACACACACACACACACACACACACACACACACACACACACACACACACACACACACACAACACACACACACACACACACACACATTTCATTAGCTTCCCTTTTTTGTTTTGAATAACCACAACCACACAAAAGCCTGTACAGACTAAGAATATGCCTTAGGGATGAAGCCATAACAAATCTATCGCTTTGTTATTTCTTGTCGGGCATTTGTACTGAGAATAGGTAGACAGTGTGCATTTGAAAGTACAACTGATAAAGTCACCCCTTATAAACTTTGGTGCATCTGGGGAGATTTCAATTCTTGGGTAATATTTAAAATAATATAGTTTGCCTTATCCGTATTAGGAGGGGCAAAGGGACAGTGATAATAATTCAGTATCAGGCTGAAGTGTGCTGGCCTCAGCATCCCGGTCCTGACAGCATTGTGCAGGTGTGTGATGGAGGGTGTCCTCATTTCCAGTATTACAGTATGATGTGGGAATTGCTCTGCTGCTGACAAGAAGGCACAGTGGATGGTAGTAAAATTTTCTCAAAAGATCATTCATACTAGTTTCATCCATTGAGGACATTTACATCAACAGATGCAGAAGCAGGGCATCCTGCATTATAAAGAACCCTGTACACTCTGCGTATGGACTGCTCATCCCCCTGCCCACAGGCAGACGACTGCAAAGCATCAAATATCAAGGTTTAAACTCCGACCTCACTGCCCCTCTTTCCTCTGTTGCCGCTGCTACTGCTATTGTGCCGCTCTGATTTTAATACCCCCTGACCTACCCGACCATGTATCAAGGAGCACCCACTCCACGAACCACACGACAGCAAGACTGACATGTGTGAATCCCACGGTGGAAAAGTCAGTCACCTCCACCTGAACTAAATCAGGAACTGGTTTGAGTTTGGGTTAAAAGTAACTAAATAACAACAAAAAAAAAATTTCCTGAAAAGCCAGTTGATTATGTGGAATATGGATAAAATAAAAATAAAATAAAATATTGCAAAGCATTAAAAAAACAAATGAAACAGATGATCAGAAAGAGGAAGAAACAAGTCATACTGTGTAAAGAGAAAGAAGAAAGAAAGAAGAGTTACTGTGTAAAGAAAGAAAGTCTTACTGTATTGGACAATGTCCTGCATCTTCTCCCAGACTCTGAACTTCAGGTTGGCCAGATGTTTTGCCACATGGATCAGTGCTCCTGAAAGCTCCTCTGGATGCTGCAGTGTGCACTGGGCTCTGCAAAAACATTCAGGAGTCAGTGCTGCTGTGAGTTTGGATTCAGAAACACAGAGAACGAGAGAGAACCACATCACTTACCTTTTCACTGTAGCCTTGTAGTTCTGTAAAGCAAGAAAGCAAATATCAGTGGATATGATTTACATTATAACACCACAGAAAATGAAAGGAAGTTTTACTTTCTCACAGTACAAATACTGATTAAATGATCCTCACTTGTAAGAACGAGACATCTTCAGCACTCATGTCATCTTTTATGGCTCTAATTGTGTCTGAAAGAGATGACGTGTCTCTGCTCAGCTTCTGAATCTTCTCAGTCATCATCTGTCTCTTCTGCTCCTCTTCCTCTCTCAGTGCAGTGATCCTGGCTGCCTCTTCATCTCGTAGAAACTGGTGAAGCTTCTCAAACTCCTCCTTAATCTGCCGCTCTGTGTGCTGGGCCTGAAACTGCAGTGTAGAGGATATCAAATGAAATATAACTGATTATGCAATGATGCAAATTATAATTAGAACATCAAAGCCTATATTATTGATTCTAACCATTATATGTTCTGCAGTCTGATTCCAATTAAGTTTACAGTCTTTAAAGATCTTCAGTTTCTCCTGTAGGGGCTTCAGTGCAGTTCTTAGCTCCTTCTGAAACAAATCAACACACTGCATGGCGATTGTGTGCTTCAGATATTAATTTAAAACAAAATCAAACTCATTGAGAGAATGCGTCTTAGACATTTGCAAAGCTCAATGTGTAGTAATAAGTAAATAAAACAGGTGGTTCGTGGTCAGTATAGCATTTCTATTTGTTACACTATCATTATGTGTGACCACAAAAGTCAAAAATGATCAAATGCATTTACAAGTGTGCAATTGAATTTGTATGTAAGTTCAGAAATTTGCTGTGAAAATGTTTAACAACATACCGCCTCAATTGCTTTTGTAATACAGGGTATAATAGAAACACACTAAGTAGTATTTTAAAACAGTAGAATGTTACACAAGTGCTGGAATCCACCAGAGACTCAACTTCCTAGAATACACAGGGGCCTTCTACAAACATGGCCGCCATGGACTACAAAAATGAA
>JAOVYU010000060.1:10866420-10879091 GCA_025674565.1 Synodontis membranacea | reverse complement strand
AAAAAAAAAAAAAAAAGAGAGAGAGAGAGAGAGAGAGAGAGAGAGAGAGAGAGAGAGAGAGAGAGAGAGAGAGAGAGGGGAAAAAAGAGCCAAGATTCACATAAAATCTACTGTTTATGAGTTTAAGTTTTTGTTTTTTTTATGAATTGCTTCATAAGGAAAGTGTGTTCTTCCTGGAAGGTGTTTTTCCTCCCTAAATAGTTAATACCATACCGGTCAACCTGAACACCTCTTCTGACTCTTAACCACGCCCGCTCGACAAACCTGGCAAGTCGCAGATATGAAATGACACCATTTTCAGTGGGTTCGAGCAACAAAGTTAGGAAAAACCTTGCTATCTGTAATGAGTAGAGGTCTTAGGGCTGGGCGATATGGCCAAAAATGTCATATCAATTATCGATAGCGATTATCACGATAAAGGTCAATTTCTTATTTCTTTCACTCAGGAGCCAAAATCAGATTTTAAACTTGAAAGTTGAAGAATTAATTGTGCTTTTAAACTATTATTTTATGGTATGAACATTTCCAAACAGCAGAACGTTTCACGAATCTGAGGTATTTCGAACTTCTGGAATTTAAAAAATGAAACAACATTTACAATAGTATTCGATGTCTAGAATTGGCCGTTTCAGTCATTTTTGGTAATTGTGTAGTGTTACTTTAAGAGAGCGCGCTCACGCATTTAACAGCAGTTCATCAGTTGACCTGATAAATCGATGTCCAGCTGTGGAGTCACGAACTTTTCATACCGTGTCCGTGTTTAGTTTTACCGCGGATTTTGAAAACCCGGAAACTGTAGTTTTATCTTTTTTTTTTTTTCTCCAACAATTTCATCAGCTTTGGAGGATAACACGAGTTCACTTTCGCCATCGGATTTGTACCCCTTGCCGATTCCACTCAATTTTATCCTCATTTCCAGAGCTTTTTTTTTTTCTACCACCGCTAGCATAAACAATACTTTACAGTAGGAAACTGGTGTGTAAGAAAGTAACTGCAGCCTGACTGGCTGTTGTTGTGTTCACATCAATTTTATCGTGATCCGTTACAACATCTCCCAGTCCGAAGCGACAGCGTTATAAATTTACCGCATGAATAGGTCTGTATGTTGATTCGTCAAATACAGCAGAACTCATGTGGATTTGACGTCACTTGGGGTTGAAGGGAACCATCCTGAGGAACTCGGAGCTGATGTGGCGTTTTTGTTTGGTCAGTTTCCCTAGACAGAGGGTTTTCAGTTGCAACCTTTAGTTGAACACAGAGCAATTTCCACTGACGCACAGGCTGAAGCAGAAGATTCCCACAAACTGGCGTAATCCAAAAATGACATCAAGCCCAGACTCTCTGAAGTGTCACTGAAACTTTACACAAAGCTTTCACTTTGTTCTCACACACACGACCACAACATGATAATGTGTGCAGGCTTTACCTCAATAACGAACACAAAAGACCCCAGAGGAGGACGAGTTCATTAAAGTCATCCGTAGTTTATTGTTTCATGCTGTAAACTATGAGTACTTTGGTTTTGACACAAGATGATACCAAGAAGTGCTTTCGGTGTCTTTATAACGTTTTTCCCTCCCCACGGGAATTGTTACTAAAATGTCAGTTTAGATCGGATATGCGCATGATACGAATGATGATACCGATAGAAAAATAAAAGATAAAATAAAAATCCAAATTTGTGCAAATGCAGTCCGATTCGTCGACCGATTAGTGCCAGGATCACACAGTAACCATCAATCGTGGCTACAGATGGCATGTCAAGGAATGTCAGGGTCGTCAAAAAAAAAAAATGCTAAAAATAACTCTGACATGCTAAACCTTTCGTCTGAGCGTTGCTGGCCGCCCCAGTCGCCACATCGCTGTTTTTTGATCACGCCACACTACAAGGCCTGTTCTTTATTCCCGAACTTGATTTTCAGGCCTGACGCCGTGACAAAATCGGCCTGAATGTGTGTAGTCTGATCCCGGCATCAGATTCGACTAAAATCACAGCGATGACTACATTAACCACCTCTGCACCTTAATCAAGTCCAGTCTAAATAAGAGACTTTTAAATCTTCATTTTGTTTATTTGCTTCACATCACCGTGACTGGAATTACAGCACAAGCTGCACGATCTCAATCCCAGCTCCTGCTGTGCTCCACACACGTCAACTAAAGTGCAAGCTGCCTGAATGTTTTTTTTTTTTTTTTTTTAACTAGCGTGCTGATCAGAAAGACGCAGGAACAGCAAGAAAACATTAGAGAAAACAAACCTGGGCTCAGAACATTAACTACTCAACTTGCTCACGCAGCCCACGTAGAGAGCTATACTAGTTAATGTTTTATCTACTGACACACACACGCACACACGCACACAGAGGTCTGGGCAGCGGATCAGAGGAGGCGGCCGAAATCTGAAGTGGGCCGTACGACTCGTCCGGGTTTATCCACGGGAAAAAGGCAGCTGTCCAGGAACAATGAGGCTCTTGTTTAGCATTTAAAAGCCACGGCGGCATCCGTCTCGGCTGCATGAATAGATACAAAGTAGATTTAACAGGATAAACCGAGATGAAAAGACGAAGCACGAAAGAGCGTGCAGCACAGACAAACCGCAAATAAAAATCTTTCGCTTTATTTACTTAGCGTAAGTCAAGTCCAGGAGATACTGCCTCGGCTGCCTCGGCACTCAGCAGTAAACTCTGACGTTAGACTCATCACATCTGTGTAATGTTATCCTCCTTTCCTGCTGTTTTGCTGAGCTTGTCTGCTCTTCTAAAGCACGCTCATGCTTATTCAGTTGTTTGAGGAATACGTGAAGTGGAGTTCTTTTCAATCAAATGTGTGACATCACGAACTGACATTAATCCTGATAAATCAGCAGCGGGACATGAGGAGCCGCGACAGAGCCAGTGCTGAATAAATAACACTCTGCTGACCCAAGGGTCGACTTTTAGCCGAGTTATTAAGGTAAACATAGACGTTATGGCGTTACAGTCATGTGATCTACCAATGATCGCTAATGAAGTAATGAATGTGGATTAAAAAGATGTGAACGCGATGCATTTTAAATTTTATCCGATCAGTCCTGAGTTTCAGTTGTTAAACCTCCACTAAAAATCTAATGACAAAAAACTGCTTATGACGATGATGATGATGTTACAATCTTCACTGTTTCCTCATGGAAACTGATGAAATCTACAAACCATGGCAAACTACGAACTATGCAGCGGCGTGAAGAAAAACTATTATTTTCAACATTTATGACAATCTTGTAACTTTATCTAATTTTTATTAACTTTTTTTTCCCTTTCTGCTGTTTTTAGTCATTTCTTTTTTTTTTTATTCTCTTTTACAAGAGAGATTACAGGGTTTCATTTCGTAACATATTAATGATATATAGTTAGATTTAATCTTGTGAAATGTCCAAACAAGACCTCTCTATCTCTCTCTCTCTCTCCTGTCCTAAAGACTTTCTTGTCCAAAGCGCTGTGACTGTTACAAAGCACTGACACCCGAGACGCTACACATTAATGTTAAATAAAAATCCCCTTACAAAAAAAAAAAAAAAAAAACCCGCATCAATGATTACATGTTTTTCTTTGTTAAACACCACCACATTTTTAAACCTACTTATTATTAGTCGTAGGTTACATGGTGTCCACAATATACAAGTCCCTGTGTATGAGCTGTTACTATAGTATCAATAACGTATTCAAACGAGCGCATTAACATAGACCGGTCGTTAACGTTACAGCCGGAACTACGGTCCAAGCCGTCCTCGTACACAAAAATAACACACATTCTGACCAATCAGAATTGAGAAACACAGGCCTAGCTATCTAATGGTGAAGAAGCTAGCTTAAACAGGAAGAGAGAAGATTGGATATAACGCACAGGCTCATAAAACAGAAAAACGGAGAGAGAGAGAGAGAGAGAGAGAGAGAGAGAGAGAGAGAGAGAGAACGAGACGCAGTGATGGAAATAAAGGGCCTGGGTCGAATACAGACTCCACTAATGCATCTTCATTCAGTACTTCTGGCTTTAAGAGCTCAGTTAAAAAAAAAAAAAAAAAAAAACTCCCATGGGATAAAATGCTATTTCAGAGAGTGCATTTTCACGGCACACGTGGGAATTCCTTTATGTCCAGATCTTCAGCTGATCCAGGATTTCAGCTCAAGGAAACTGCCGGAGCGTGAGAGAAGAATAAATCTTTGAGAGGAGACGGTGAAGAAGTTTGCTCCTGAAAGCTGCAGTTTCTCCGTCTGTTACAGTGAACGACACTTTCAGACATTAAGCCGCCGTTGCGTAACCGCACTTATCCATTTATGACAGATTTGCATTATGGGAGGTGGAGAGGAGTTAGTCCGTCGCTGGAAGCATCGCTTCCTGCTGATACGCTTTACGATCCGCCGGTCTGGCTGCTTGTGATGTGCAGAACAAAGGCTGGAGCTTTTTCTTTTTTTTTTTTTTTTTACGAGGTGAAGGAGGCTTTCAGTGCGTTCTCTAAATGAATCAACGAGGCATGATCAAAGGGAACTGAACATCCCGCATGACTCGGGGTCACATTATTTCAAACAAGTTTGCTTTCAGGTTAGGTTTTCGTAGGAAAACGATGGATGTCCGGATTACGCAGTTTAATTTCATCGGATCTAATCACTTTCTTTTTTCCATGGTAAGACAGTTGGATGTCACGCGGGCTAGCACAGACGTCGCACATGCATTAGCAGGAAAAGCTGAACTGCGCTGATAACGTGAGCAGTCTGGAAGAAAGGGAAGTGCGGATATCAGGCAACGATGTGAGCAATGGGAGTAGCGGCACAATACTCAATCTGAAATTCGCACTCTGTGTCACAGGGAAATAAATATCTAGGAATATAGGAAGTAGGGCTGGGCGATATGATGAAAAATATCCCATCACGATATAAAAATATTTCTAGGATACACGATATACAGGTCCGAGATCGAATTTCCCAGCAACACAGTGGAGGTGGGGTTTTTTGTTCAGTGACACACTATTTGATACCTCGAATCACTATTTGATTTTACATTTAAAAAATATCACTGAAAATCTCCAAAGTACCTTTTCTACATAAATGAATTCAACAACGAAAAGTCCATTTCTTTTTTAGCATCATTTATGATTAAAAGATTAAGGACAAAATCTTAACATCACTACAGCTGCTCCCAGCCTCTGAGAGAGAAGCATGTTGTATTTAAGAGTCATTCAGAATAAACACGCTGCAATAACTGCACTCACGTCACGTCACGTGACAGAGAAACCTGGATCAGCCGCTGCACAGAACTATTCAACTGATTAAATATTAAAACCCCCGGATGAGAAAGCGCTCTTACTCTGCCTGAAACCACGTGATTGTCTGACAGGTCGCAGAGGTGTGTACCAGTAGTACAGCAACCCGAGTGTCTGCCAGAAGTATTGGCACCCCCAGATTAGAAAACACTACACAAACTCCAAAAAGCAGACGTTGTAGAGAGACGTGATTATAAATTAATTTCTAATCAGATGTTTTCATCCATTCTGAAAGAAAGGGGAAGGAGGAGGGAAAAGAAAATGGAAAAGGAAAGGTAAAGGAAATGAAAAGGAAAATGACAGGAAATGGAAGAGTAAAAGAAATGGAAAGGAAACAAGAAAAGAATGGAAATGGAAGGAAATAGAAATGATAAGAGGGACGGTAAAAGACATGGAAAGGTAAAGGAAATAGAAAGGAAATGGAAAGAAAATTGAAAAGGTAAAGCAAAGAAAAACTAAGTGTCAAAGAAATGGAAAGGAAAAGGAAGGAAATGGAAGAGAAAGGTAAAAGAAATGGAAATGAAATGGAAAGAAAAGGTAAATAAAATTAAAGGGAAAGGGAATGGAAAAGAAACGGAAAAGGTAACGTAAAGAAACGTGAAAGGTAAAAGAAATGGAAAGAAAGAGAAAAGGAAGGAGGTAGGAAAGGAAAGAAAATGAAAGCGAAAAGGAAATGGAAAAGGAAATGGAACAGAAACGAGAAGGAAAAGGAAATAGAAGAGAAAGGTAAAAGAAATGTAAATGAAAACGATTGGATGAAAAGGTAAATAAAATTAATAGGAAAAGGAAAAGAAAAAAAATAAATATGAAAAGGATTAACTGTTCAAATATGATACTCATTACTTAAATTTGTTTTAAATTTAAATTTGTTAAATTTGTCATTTTGACTATTTAAAGGAGTCATGGGAGACTGAAATTCCTGAACAATTCCACTTACATAACACGATGTTAATTAAAATTGTGACTGACGTCTTGAGGATTGGATTAATATCTAACAAACATTACAACGACACTCAGCATAACCTCTGCCTGTACTTCACAAACCCGTGCGTCCCTTGACCTCTCTCTGAGAACCACAGCCAAAAGACTCTATTGTATTTGTTTGAAAGTTTCCATTGTACGAACTTTTTGTCCACAAATAACGCAGTGTGTGCTGCAGCGTCCTGAGTGTGATGACTCTGCTGTAGGAAGAATACATCCCTGTTATGCACCCTCCTGTATCCTGAGCCTAATATAAATCATTTCTAAATGCTAATCCAGTCACAAGTCAGTTGCTTCCTCGCGTAAATGACATAAACGGGCCGTGGAGCTCTGATCAGCAACTATTAAAGCATGAGATGGTTTTCAAGCCATTATGTTTACCTGCAGAGAGCATGCAATTAACCAAGAACTACCCAAGTGACATGATTGTACATTTTGTTAGAATTCTGAAAAAAAAATGAAATTAAAAAATAAAAACACTGCAGTTATGTGCAAGTCATGTTTTTTTACTATACATTATATATTCCTTCCTGTACTTTTTATGTCAAGTACATCCAAAAAACAAACAAACAAAAATTTCATTTTTTGTAGGTTTTAAAGCAATAAATATGGGATGGGTATCGCAGGTTTCATATCACTATGGGGAAAAGAAAACGAGGTATCGTGCCACCTCTAATACCAACTCAAGGTAACAAGACTCACCTCAAGCTATTATAAGTAAACAATGTAAAGAGCTGGTTGACTGAAAGTCTTTGTTTAGCTTGTGTATTTTGTATTGTATATCTGCGCTCATTCCCGTCTCTGACTGCTGCACAGTAAATTCCTGGTTTTGATTTCGTTATTTATCGTTATTGTGTAATGTGACGAGCATCACTTCCCTCTTCCTGATGCAGGACAGGCCAGAGGAAACAGCCAGCGCTCTGGGTTAAATTAGACTGCAACTTTAACAAATCTCATTTGTAGGTGACAAACATGAAACCTACAGGTACGAACATCGCTTCCAAAACACTTTCAAACAGCTTCAATCGGCTCCAACACTGATCATGGCACAATATCATCTCTGAAGATAATCAGGAATCTACTATGTATAAATCTGAGGCATGAAATGATATGTACAACTGCAAAACAGTGTGACTTTAAAAAGCATGCACATTCTTATACTTATATGGAAATGTGACGTAGCAGAGTTACTGTTACCACTTTCCCCCCAATAAGAATTTGATTCCTCGTACACTGTTTTATTAATAACGACATCCACTTATAGTTACCATTCAGCGTCTAAAAAACAAGTTCCTGTTATCATGAACTTTGTGTCAGTCTTTCTCTCAGATTCTCTTAAAGCTGGTAAACCAGCTTATAAATCATCCAAACATACAGCTCGTTACTTACTTTCCTGTGGTTGAAAAGTTAACGCTAGAGCTTTACTCTCACTGGAAACTCCTTCCATAAAACGCGACAGTAACGCTTCACCTTTCAAGTGGCGTCAGATTAGATCCATTTCTTCAACCAGGCTACTTCTGGAGAGGTCAAAATCAAATCCAGTAGAGTGATCACCTCAATAAAATGTGATTGATTACCAGCAGTAGGGCGTTAGTCTGCCTTACGATATGTGACGGCGTCACTTCCGATACATATACCAATGCGAAGCCAAACTTCAGGATCATTCAGGTCAAATGTGATCAATAAGATCACAACAAAATGCCCCAACACAGGATCCTCAATAGAATGAATAATGATAATATAAAAATATGATAAATTAGTACAGGATTTGAACAGAAATACAGTTAGGTCCATATATAACTGGAAAGGGATACAGTTCTTCTAATTTTGGAAACTTTTAGCTTTAATTCAGTGGGCCAAACAAAAATATTGCATGAAAATGTCATTTTTATACACAATCCCCTCATTTCAGGGACTCAAATATAATTGGACGAGTATTTTCGATTTTATTAAAGTATTTTTTATACTTAGTTGAAAATCCTTTGTAGGCAATGACTGTCTGATGTCATGAACCCATGGACATTGCTAGACATTTGGTTTCCTCCTTCTTAAACCTTTGCCAGGCCGTTACTGCGGTGGCTTTCAGTTGCTGTTTGTTTGGAGGTCTTTCTCTCTCACATCCAGAAATGCATGCTCGAATGGGTTGAGAGGTGACTGACTAGGGCATTCGAAAATATTCCATGTCTTGCTTTAAAAAGAAAAACTCCTGGGTTGTTTTTGCTGTATGTTTTGGGTCAACGACCATCTGTATTGTGAAGCGCCGCCCAATTGGCTGAATTTGGCTGGATTTGTGCAGACAGCATACATCTCAACAACTCGGAATTCATCCGGCTGCTTCTGTCCTCCGTTACATCATCAATAAACACTAGTGACCCAGTGCCACTGGCAGCCATGACCATGCCCAACCCATCACTCTGCCACATTGTGTTTTACAGATGATGTAGTATGCTTTGGATCATGAGCTGTTCCATGTCTTCTCCATACCATCATTCTAATAGAGGTTGATCTTGGTTTCATCTGTCCAAATAATTCTGTTCCAGAACTGTGTTGGCTTTTTTTACATGCTTTTTAGCAAAGTCCAATCTAGCCTTTCTATTCTAACCCTCAGTCTTTAATGAAGTCTTCTCTTTATTGGTAGACTCAGACATTGATATGTCTACCTCCTGGAGAGTGTTCTTCACTTGGCTGTGAAGGGATTTTTTTCTTCACCATGGAAATGATCCTGCATTCATCCATTTGCATCGCAGAGTTCACTAGTGCATTCTTTTTTTTCTCAGAACGTACTAAACCATTCATAATATTCTTGCAATTTCTCTGATAGGTTATTTTCTGTTTTCGCAGCCTATGGATGGCCTGTTTCATCTGCATGGAGAGCTCCTGTGACCACATGTTGTGGGTTCTCAGCAAAATCTTCCAAATGCAAACGCCAAACCTGGAATCAACTCCAGACCTTTTTATCTGTTTAACTGATGAAATAACGAAGGAACTGCCCACATCTGTCCACGAAACAGCTTTCGAGTCGATTGTCCAATTACTTTTCGTCCGTTTAAAAAGAGGGTCGCACATATTAAAGAGCTGTAATGCCTAATCCCTTCCACAAATGTGGATGTGAATACCCTAAAAGTAAAGCTGAGAGTCTGGACTTTATGTCCATATTCATTATTTAACTATAATTCAAATATGTTTCAGTAAGCAGGTAAAATATCAAAACTCGCGTCAGTGTCCAAATATACGTATATATGGACCGGAATAATGTACAAAGCTGGATCTTCAGGATCATGTGTGATCAATAGGATCACCACAAACAGCGCTGCTGACAAATGGATATCTAAAGGTTCTTCACCGAAAACAGCATCCTCGCATAAAATGTACATGGCTCTGAGATCTTCAGACAAATGTACTTCCCAGAAGATCTCAGCACCAAACCTGAATCAAGCGGAGGATCAGATGGACCAAGTGTTTTCCAAAGAGATCTTCAGGAACATATACACGAGAGCTGTAAAGTGTCAATTATACGCGTAATAAACACATCCTCAATATCTCAGAATAGCAAAATACTTCATATAATATCGTTATCGTGAAATTACCATTCTGTCTAACCTTATACCTGAGTGCTGTGAAGTCTCCCTTCTCCTCCTAGTCAGTTTGTAACTGGGTAAAGAAAAGCAACTGAAAGATATCACAATTAAAAACATATTGTGACAATCCATCACTTTATCGAACTTCTAATCAGGTTGTAAATATTTTTAAAGTGCAATAAAGATACCATGAAATCCTGGAAATCTCAATAAAGCATAATTTAATCACGATATATCAGTTTTATATCCGAGTCCCCTAAAGTGTCACAGCTCCTGTTTATCAGTTTCAAATTTGAGAGATATCCACGAGAATATTGCAACATAATTGATCATAAAATCAATATCAGGCTTAAACCAGAGCGCTCTGAAGTGTCACTGAGTAAAATACACTGACATGTTCGTGTCAAATGATGTCTCACTTCAACACCATTTTACCTTAAAGAGACGTGAGGAAGCTTAAAGGGAGGGGTGTATTATTAATAATAAAGTGGAATTGTTCCAGAAGAAGCTGAGTTACAGAACCACAAGTTATAGGCTCTAGATATGCTGTTGTGTTTGCTCTCTCTCTGTCCAAGCTGGGTGAAATAAACTCATCTGTACATATACCGTTGTGCTCTCTCTCTCTCTCTCTCTCTCTATCCTTCTCTCTTTCTCCAAGCTGTATGAAATAAACTCATCTGCAGATATAATGTGCTCTCTCTCTCTCTCTCTCTCCATCTTTCTCTCTTTCTCCAAGCTGGGTGACACAAAATCATCTGTAGATGTACTGTTGTGTTTTCTCTCTCTCTCGCTCTCCCCATCTTTTTCTCTTTCTCCAAGCTGGATGAAATAAACTCATCTGTAGATATACTCTTGTTCTCTCTCTCTCTCTCTCTCTCTCCAATCTGTATGAAATAAACTCATCTGTAGATATACTGTTGTCTCTCTCTCTCTCTCCCCATCTTTCTCTCTTTCTCCAAGCTGGATGAAATAAACTCATCTGTAGATATACTCTTGTTCTCTCTCTCTCTCTCTCTCTCTCCAATCTGTATGAAATAAACTCATCTGTAGATATACTGTTGTCTCTCTCTCTCTCTCCCCATCTTTCTCTCTTTCTCCAAGCTGGGTGCCATAAACTCATCTGTAGATATACTGTTGTGTTCTCTCCCCCTCTCTCTCTCTCTCTCTCTCTCTCTCTCTCCATTCCGGGTGAGATGAACTCATCTGTGCTGATGTGAGTGAGATGTTTCTCCATCATCACCCTGATCATCACTGATACTCACTGCTGACTTTCATGCTGCCGAAGGCTGAAGGCTGAGGCACGGGTTTGCAGCTCTCCGCGAAGGACGTGGTCCTCGGCCGACCCGACATGCTCCCAGTCCGCAACACCGACACAGGGAATAAATATCCGCCTGGGGCCTCGACTTTTAATCTCCGAGTAGGATTATTGAGTTTAAAAAAAAAAAAAAAAATGGAGGATGAGATAAAGGGGAGAAGAAGAGGGGGGGGGGGAGCACGACCCTTGCTTTAACCCAGAAACCAACTCCTTCTTTTATTCTTCTTCTTTCTCTTTCTCGTCCACAGCTTGCTGTATTTCCTTTCTCCTTGCTTGTATTCGGTGGTTTTGGTTTTGTATTGTTTCTAAAATCTTGAATCCTGTGGTCAAGGCAAATTGTAAGCTAATTAAGCAGAAAACAGGGCCTCGAAACAAACACACCGGTTTATTCAGTAATGATTATTGTCTCTGTACACACAATGGACACCAAACAGCCTCTAAAAAAAAACAAGGAGGGTTTTTATTATTATTATTAATTATTATAAATATAATTCCAGTTATGTATATGCTTCATATATTTCTCCTGTACTGATGTGGAGATCCAGTAGATCCAGCCATGGCGGCTCCCTCTGCTTTCAACCAACGAGTCCAATGAGATTTTTCCAATCACCGGATTTAAACACTGCTGAAATCCAACACTGCTGAGATCCAACACTGCTCTTCCGCTCCTCGTGACTCCATACACACTGATCAATCTCCTTATTTTTAAAGGTTAAAACAAATCCCCACAGAAACTCCGAGAACCTCGAAATCTTCTTCCTCTCTCTCTCTCTCTCTCTCTCTCTCTCTCTCTTTTAAATTCCTTCCCCGTCCGTTGCTCTCTCTCTCTGTGCTTTCTTCGCTCGGTCTCTCGTTCTCGCTCTTTTTTTTTTTTTTTTCCCCCCTTTTCTTTCTACGCACTCTACGCACCTCCTGAAACGCCCATACAGCTGCACGTAAAGAGCGTAGCAACCAGAATCTGAAAAAGGCGCACGCGCGTTGCCGGCCAATCCGACGCCATTCCCCTCCCTCCCCAACGAGGGGGGGGGGCGGAGCTGCGGAGCAGCGCCCATGGGGGGGGTTTCAGCCAATCGCGTCGCGCGCGTGCTCAGAACACATGGCGTAATCTGCCAATCTTCACGTCGGCCTCCGGAGTTCCGAGTGACGTCAGTTGACGTTTGGGACAAGGCGAGCGAGCACTCGGGCTGCCGAAAGAAGAGGTGGTGGGCGGGAGCAGACGGAAAGATTGATCGCGCGAACAACCAATAGAACTCCGCCGACGGGAAAAAAACAAAAAAAGACGCAGACCAATCCGAAAGCTGCGTTCTGCGTCGCGCTGGTAACTGAAGTGCTCTGTTGCTAGTTGACAACTTGGTTTGCCTTTGTTTGTTTGTTTGTTTGTTTGTTTGTTTGTTTGTTGAAGTTACAAATTAAGCGTGAAAGTAAATGTCACTTTTTTTTTTTTTTTTACCTTTTTATTGTCAATAACTGTCGTCATTTAATATTTTTTATTGTTTTTTATTTT
>JAOVYU010000060.1:10840167-10855504 GCA_025674565.1 Synodontis membranacea | reverse complement strand
TATATATATAAGGGTTAACAGTACCAATCCAATTTTTTTTATGCATGATTCATCACTCAGACCCTTCCTTACTGTCAATTCCAATGAATCACACTTGCATGCTCTACTTTAATTATTACAAATTAGACTGCTCCCTGGCCAGTGAAATGAGATGTGCTTACTCATTCCTAGCAGTGTTTATCAAACACTGGGCAGTTCATCATACCTGAAGGGTTTGAGTCATTTATATGTCTACAGATGCACGAAAGATGCCCCTCGGATGAACTTCTACATTATCTAATAATTACAGACACACACAATAGGCCCAGGTGGAACGGCATCTTTGGAACAACTGAATATTTTGTATACTGTTTTTCTCTTTAATTCAATTTCCAGTCATAGGTAAACTGTAATAAAATTTAAAAAGAAAGCAAAAAAAAAAAAAAAAAAAAAACCTGGAAAGGGCAGACCTCTGCCAAGGATAACAATCGATTTTTCTATGATACAGTATGCAAAGCTGCAACAGCAACCAGATTATATGTCTGGAGATACAGTATTTCCAATGGGGTCATCATATTTCTACATTGGCTATGTTTTGTCACTATTAACTTTACTGCCATCTACTGGATTTTAAAATGTATGGAATATTGTTGAACCCAGACTTCCGACAAGGCTGAATGTTGTATCTCGTGGAGTTAGCAAAATAGAAACTTAATTCATGGCTCCGCCCTGTGACTTGGATCGACTTCAAAATTTAATGGGTTCTTCATTGGCCCATGTTACACCCTGCCATGTAAATAGTAGGTTTTCCGCAATCCTGCTTACGGCAGACAGACAGACAGAAATATAACTTCTTCGATGCAGGTAACAAAAAAAGTCACCCAGCAGCACTGTATAATTAGCAATAAAAAATATTGTATACTTTTTTTTTATGCATACTATGTTTTTATTGCTCAATAATGCAATATAAAGGGTTATATAAAAAGGTTTTATATAAATTAACCTTTTTCTCCTCCTTCTTCTTCTTATTATTATAATACATACTGTATCATTGCAGCCATTTGAAGAATCAGTAGTGGTACGTGCATCCAGACAACAATGATAAATACAATTTATTGATCAGGTGCTTTTTGTCATTAGCTAGGTCAAGCATTATCTCCTAAAGCACCAGCGCAGTAACACCAGCCAACAAGCACTCTGTGAAAGAGCTGACATCAGCAATGTCCTCTCTACACTGATGACAGACACTGAGTCATCAAACCCTAAGCTCACTTTATTGACTGATGATGTCTCAGTTAGTTTGAGCAAGTAGAATGTTGACTTTGTGTAAAGGGTGAAGCATGAGACCTTCCAGTTTTGAACATGCTCTGTCCAAACTTGCTTATATCATGGTAAACGGCTACTCGTTTCTCACCTGGGGCACAAATATAAGGCAGTTAATGGCAGTGGTGCAGATGAAGATGGTTCCAGAGAGCATGCCGTAGACCAGATTGGGCCATGAGTGCAAGTAGAGAGAGACAGGGACGGCCAGAGCGGTGGACGCAGTGACCAGATACACAGCAGTCATGATGGTCAGGGATTGGTTGACGGGAGGCAGGCTAACGCTACTGGTCAGTCCAGCTAGGTACGTGCCATACACCAGGAGACCAGCCTACAGCACAGAACAGGTGTACGGCATTATTATTTATCATATTCAATGATTAAAACATCATGGAGTCATTATAGAAAAATCAGAATCAGAATCAGCTTTATAGGCCAAGTAAGTGTACACATACAAGGAATTGGACTCTGGTTTTTCCATTGCTCTTGATGTACTTAATAGAATAGACATACAGCAAGCAAGACAACAAAGACACTTACAGCATATTTACAAATGTGTATATGCACTTAAACAAGAGGACTATCCGAAAACTGAACGAATAAATAAAAACAGAAAAAGTACTAGAGAGCACAGTACCGAGGTGGCCATCTGGCATTTTTCAGTGATAAGATGGTGTGATGCAGCCTGATGTAAAGCAGAGCAACCCCAAAGTTGACCATTTTCCTTATAACAGCATGTCCAACATTGTAAAAGTTTCATTTCTTTTCATGCACAGCAACATTTTTAAAATTTACTAATGCACAACATATCATGCTGTTAACCATTTATCATTACATGTGATATTGTATTTGATACTCACATCTAACCCTAAACGTAATTTTGTATTTTATTTTTATGCAGAATGACAAAGTGCTTTCACATTGTACACTATATGCCAAAAAGCCTTGACATTTGTCACATTTATAACTCTTAATAAGACTGTGCCTTGGTCAGAAATCCTAAATATAAACATAACAGCCTTTTACATTTTCTGCTATGGTGTTCTGGACATCACACTTTCTTGGTGAAAGCGTGTTTTATTTGCCATGTCTGTTTTTTTTTTGTTTTTTTAATAAAGCGTGGCAGAACTTAGCATTTATTGATCCCCGAGAGAAACAGTTTCTTGCAGCAGTGTAATAAACAACAGGGATATTTTAAACAGCCAATTTAATGCCGTTAATAGCTTTCTTACCTGAGATTAGGGGAAGCATAACCAAGCATTAGTAATGAAAAAAAAAAAAACCACACATGCAAATTTATTCATTCCGTGAGCTAAATATAATTAATTGTGCAGTTTGGAATACTGCGCCAGTATTGCATTGGAATTAGAGTGTCCAGGAGTACGTACATATTTCTACCTGCTAAGTGATCAAGAGGGATCTTTTACACAGCACATTTTATTTTTAGCCTCCCCAGCATGCTCATTACTTAATCATGAAGACATTTATAAGCTGAGACTCTGCAGCAAAACTCCAAGTCTATAAGCAAGGCGTTCATAGGAGTTATTATGCATTTGCATGTTCTTACCTTGAGTGCACAGAGGAGAAGAACCCACAGGTTGGAGTAGAGAGAGGAGCAGGAGTCCATCTGAGACAAGGAGTAACGCACATCAAACTCCACCACCTAATGCACAGAAAGAACACAAAATCGAGCACCTTTAGACACGATTAAGAAGCTTGGCTGTACATGCACATACTATTAATTTTTTTTATACTCCTAGATAACACAAATTTCAAAACAGGTTTGTGGAAATACACTGATTTTCTTTTAACCTTGAATCACCTGAATCTCCCGTGTTTTACCAGCAGGGGGCAGTAGTACCTATTATGTACTTCTGCAGAAATCCATGTTTAGCACTTCAACACTACTTTGTTTTAACACAAGTGCAGGGGGCCCTTTCATAGGGCCCAGATTTTCTAGTGGTCCCCCTGCACAAGAATAACAGTAATAACTCTCTGAAGTTAATCACCGAAGGAACCTTTAAGTCAGGCTTACAGCTGTGTTCCTAATGTCTGCGCTATACCTTGACCACAGCGCTGACTGATCGGGAACATTTCACAGGGTCGGTGAGACTCCACACAGCCAGAATCAGCACATCCACCATGACCAACAAAGCCACCAAACCCATCAACCGAATATCACGGATGATCTGAAAGGCAGAAAACACCAAAAGCCTCACATACAAATTCTTAATGTATGATTGTATAATGTTATCCTGATACAATACTTAAATATATGTTTGTCTGGGTATCATTTATCATCTGTACATATCATAAACTATGTACACAAGTTACAGAGAGGCTTGACAACCAACAGGCTTACCCGAATGTTACCACATTATCCTTATAATCCTATTTTATTACTTTAAGTTAATATTTCATCATGTTATCATGTTATCCACTCAAATTGTGTGCATTGTTGGAATGACAATTTAAAAAAATGATTGACTGGAAAAGTCTTTTTCTCTTTCTTCTATATTGTGCATCATGCACATCTTAAAATCTTGTGATGATACTGTTCGGATATTTAGAGTTATTCTTGCATGGTATGCAAGATGTTTCAGCTTCAACATTATACTTAATGAAATAATATAATAGTGACATAATAATAATAATAAAAAAAAATGCTCAGTGCTAGTGACGTGTCTCCAGACTGGACTCACCACTCTCCTGTCAGGTACACGCTGAGTAAAAACCCGGTAGAGACGCCATGTTTTCCCCAAGATGGGTCCGAACACCAAAGAGCTGCCGATACAAAGCATCCAGACCCACGCCTGAAACACAGCAAATGGACAAACAAAATGTTAAATACCGGAAATCCTAATGGGTTTTTAACGTTGGTCTCTCTGTTTGAGCCTTTAAAAGTGCTATATATATACCTGTAGAGTTTCCTATTAGAAAGGGTTCCAAAGAGAAACTCTTTGGTAAATAAAGAACCATCCACCCAACTGCAAAGGTCCAACCAACTTCAGCTAAACGAATGCCCCTCCCTTACCCCTCTCTTTCCAAGCGTGTGTTAGTACACAGGTGCCCATAGCGTACTTCCAAGTGCATACATTCACATTCCCTTGCCTTTTCCTGCTAAATAATAAATACAATCCTCCATTTTTCAGTATTTGTGTTCTCAAACTTTTTAGCCCAGCCCCAGTAATCACTGATTTCTCTTCTTTCCTTTTCCTTGTCTTCGTTTCATCTTATTTGACATCCTTTGGTGCTTCCTTACAGATTTATACTCCCTCTTGTAAAAAAGGAAAAGTGTGTAAGGTGCTGTCTAGAGGTTTGTTCATTCTGGGCTACCATAGCTGTGCAACATGGCTCCTCAGTAGAGGTGGACCCGCTCCCTATGTGGATGTAAAGGGCTCAGTCTAAGCACATGAAAACAGAACAATTCATAATTACAGGTAATTATATACTAATAAAACATACTTATGAATATTATATTGCATTTCTGATCATAGATCCCCCCTAAATCTTACATATTGCCACTTAACAACCTAGGAACCAAATTTCTTTGTCTTGTCCCTCTGGGAAACCCTTAAAGGTTTTCTCTATAGAATCCTACAACGAGGATTGAGAAGGTTATGAGGTTGTGATTGCTGATGAGATTGAAATGAGTCTAATCCTTGATCAAATCATCACAGGTGGTTAAAAGACCCTTTAAATCACTGACAATCCATAAGAAATGGCAGCGTAGGCACACACACACACGCGCACACGCACACACACACGCACGCACACACACACACAGAAAGACTAAATAAACAAGCAATCTGACATGCATTCAGAATTAAATAAAGAAATACGCTAAGCCACGATGAGCTGCAAATATTGGCTTTTCACAAAGAACATCCAATACAGCACAATCAACGAACAGACGTGATCTAATCTATTGCGCGACTGAAATACCAAGAGGAGGATTCAGACTAGATTCTAGACTAAATGTTTACATAAAACAGATCTCTTTATAACTGCAGTACCAATATAATCTTTTCTCTAAACAGCTGTCTAAGTTCATTTAGACATAGCGTTTTAAATCCGACACAAGTAAGTATGTGTAAGTATCAGTAAGTATTTATCCTGGTCAGGGTGGTGTGGAATGGGAGTCTCTGCGAGGTCAGGATAGGTGTGAGGTCTGAGCACGGAATCACGCCATTTCTTTTTCTTTTTCTAGCAAAAGCTAGCCTGCTAACTGTGACGAGCAAGGCATATTTTCCTCCCCAATGTCAGGTTTAGCATATACCCAGGAGGCACGCGGAGAGCGGGACGTAAGTGCAGCATTAGGCTTATTAAGCAAAGTACAAAACACAAGGCATGGAACAAAGAGCCAAATCTAGGCAAAACAAGAAACCATGGCATGGGCAAGAACAAGAACTTACATGGCATGAAAACACCACATGGAAGGCAAATGCATGACAACCAACAGAAAACAAACAGGAACTTAAATACTGTGGCCAATGACACCTAAAAACAAAGCATGTGCAGACAACCAAATCCATGTGACGTACAATTGCTGATGGGAAATGTCGTTTGAGAGAGTAGTACAGGAGTCCCAAAAGCACTCCCTGGTGCGGACATGACACTCAAACAGCAACCTGTATATTCAGTCTTATAGACGTAACAATCTAATTTGTCACCTAAACCAAATGCTAGAATATACAGTAGAACTGTAAAAAGGTGAGAAGCGCTCCTGGGTTTACTGTTCATGCTGTGAGCAGCCATGTTGATTTGACTTTTTGTTGTGGAAACCATGACTAGTTACAGGGAGTTGGGGGGATGTTTTCTTTGCTTTTTCCAAGTCGGAGGTCTGAAAAAAGTACGAGTTATAACCATTATCGGAATGCAGAACACATCCTGGATGGGACAGCAGTCCATCACTGTACAGCATTTAGATATATACACACCGATGAGCTATTAAAGGGAACGTGAAGTGAATTGAAAGTGATTAATTGTTATTATTGACACACCACAGCACACAGTGCACAACAACGAAATTGGACCTTTGCATTTATCCCATATGTGAATAGTGACACACAGCAGGGGGCAGCTATTTTCAGCACCCGGGGAGCAGTGCTTGGGGGCGGCACCTTGCTCAGGGTACCTCAGTGGTGAACCTGCAATCTTCGTTCACAGGACCGCGTCCCTAACCATTAGGCCACCATCTGCCCCAGCCAATTCACCTACTGGAATGTTTTTGTGAGGAAACTGGAAAAGTCACTTACAATCATAAACATTTCATGAACATTTCCTTCACAGGCTCTTCATACTATGTAGAGTATCATAGTACTATAGTATCATACTTGATACTATGTGAGAACGAGTGTTTATGTGTATGTATGGTGCCCTGTGTTAGACTGCCATCTGATCTGGGATGTATTTCCATTTTGCCTCCAGTGATCCCTTATAGACTCAGGGTAAAGTGCCTACTGAAGACTTCCCTTACAAATCTGTGTATACTTGTGTACCTGCAAGACAGATTTCGTCCCTGTTCCCTGTACAGGTGATCTGTCCTCTATAGCGAACAGGAAGCCGCTGGTGTACGTCAGAACACTTCCTAACAGAGTCAGCATGTTCAGGTTGGGGCTCGACATCTTCACAATCCTGAAAATTCAACAGCATATTGGACACTGTTAGGACAAACAAGTGGAATACAGTGGAATACCTGCAGATGATTTTTACCCGCACTTTCATGACATTTAATCCCAGTGAGGTCCCTTTCAGTTTCACTAAAAACTAAATGTGAGCAAGTTCAAGAGGGTGAATACTTACAAATGGAGAGAGAGAGAGAGAGAGAGAGAGAGAATATGTGAGAGTTAGATGGTGAAACGAGATGGATTGGTGAGATTGGTGTACCTGTTTTTTTTGTAGCGGATGGTGAAAATGAGGAAGAGGAAGGACAGCAGGATCCCACAGGAGAGCAGCGTCCAAACTACAGCGCACAGAACCGGAGACAGAGACCTGCTCTGCACCTCCACCACCCTCTGCATACACACACACACACACACACACACACACAAACACACACACATACAATTAGGATCTCACATGAACATGAAAATGTAACAAATTGAACAAAATTGGCACACTGGGTTCAAAACAATGATGTAAAATATTTTAAAATCTGAGACGAAATGGTGATTTTAGTTGTTGTTCCACCTCACACACACACACACACACACACACACACACACTTGTCTCACTATCTTTTCCACCGCCATAATTATTCATTTATCTAATTTATGCCATGCTACACCTAAATCTAAGCCTAATAACCTCAGTAACCAAAAGAAAACACTTTGCCTCTTTAAGTAAAAAAAAAAAAAAAAAAAAGCTGAAACAATTTTCCCCATGAGGACCTGAATGTCCCTGTAAGGCCAATAGTGCAGTTCTTCATATCCTTGTGGGAACATCTGGTCCACACCATCCATCCATCTTCTACTGTATATGTATGCTGCTCATCCATAAGCTGGGAAGCTGGCAGGGAACATACACCCTGGGCAGGTCGCCAAACACGGAGACGAACAACCATTACACTCACATTCACACCTACGGGCAATTTGGAGTAGCCAGTTAACCTAACCTGCACATCACTGGACTGTGGGAGGAAACCGGAGCATACAGAGGAAACCCCTGCAGGCATGGAGAGAATTAGTTAACTTCACAAAGGCCCCAGTCAGCTGCCAGGTTCAAACCCAGATCCATCCTGCTGTGAGACGACAGTGCTAACCACTGCACCACGGTGCTGCAACGTGCCACACCAAGATTTAAAAAAAAAAAACATACACATGCCTTTACAGTTTTATTGCAATAAAATCAAGCACGGTGTCCTGGACAAACGGTACATACACTGTAGGGGGGGCAAAGCGAAACTGCTCACTGTAGGGATGCATACGAAATAATTATACCATGACGTTTTGCAGAGTTGTGAGCATTAGTGTGTGTGTACCGTAGAGAGAGTGCAGAGTCTCAGCAGGATGTCCCAGCTTTGCTGCTTGTTGACTGCAGGATGGATGAAGCAGGACGCAGAGTCACAGTGAGTGCTGCAGTTTGGCCTGATCTCCATCACTGCCTACAGCTCACACACACATCCTGAGGAGCGGAATCAGCACTGTGAGACAGCATGCCATCTGAATTAGACACCCTGCTACAAAACATCTATTTTAAATAGAATTCAGTGAATGGTTATTCTCTTTTTTTTCAATATTTTATAATCCACATTTCTTGTGAAAAGCAAATTTTCAGATTCTAGGAATACACCACCGACTGTATCTTTCCTATGGTAAGCCAGCATTTCATTGACGTCAGAACATGATTGGCTCTTTTGCTTTCGTTGCAAGAACACATTGTAATTATACTTTCAGCACCCCGTTTATGAACAACACACAGCGAAACCGCTGCAGTAACATTTTTTATTTTTTTTTGCACTTTCATCCACCTGCAAACTCATTTTCCCTACAAGAATTTAATCATAAAAGCTTTATAGGATTAAAACTTAGTGCAACTTTAATACTCGGCAAGTATTTTGCTCAGGGCGCATGCAGAAAATCATGCAGATACAGGTCAATAGCTTCAGGTAATATTCACATCAAACATCAGAACTGGGAAACATTACGATCTTACTCTACGATGGCTGTTGGAGCCAGATGGGCTGGTTGGTGTATTTCAGAATCTGCTGATCTCCTGGGATTTTCACACACGACAATCTCTCTGTGAGTTTACAAACTACCACTCTACACTTGCCAAAGTAATCACTCACATCTCTGTCTCATTATGCCTTGTTTAGCACCGATAATTTATGGCAAGCATACACTGTGTGATTTTGGGATGTCCTGGACAAAAAAAAAAAAAAAGCCCAATGTGAACATAGCGATATCTTTGGTCATGGCTCCAGAACAGTGATCTTATGTCGCACTATGAGAGAATTTCAAAGATAACCTGGGACAAAATTCCGACCCTGTCACAATGAGACTGCTACTATGACCTACATCTACTAACCAATAAGAATGCAGCATGAAATCACACGCTGATCAACGTTACACAAATCTGATGAAGTTTTATTCGTGTATAATGACTTGAACCATAGCTGACATTTCAGTAGGTCTTATCATCATACAGTGTACATACATCAAACCTGACGACATACCCAACTTTATTACATCCATGTCCCACAATGTAGTTCACAACTGCTGAAATCTCATTAGGTGCCTATAAATTTGAGTTTTTCAGTGTCTCAATATAGTGTAAAGTTGCAATCCTATAAAGCTTTTTATGATTAAATTCTTGTAGGGAAAATGAGTTTGCATGTGGATGAAAGTGCAAAAAAATGTTACTGCAGCAGTTTTGCGGTGTTTTGTTAATGTCTCACGCATTTGTTGTAGATGTTGTTTGATGTCACTTGTTCACGTCACATCACTGCTCATAGTCGTTATGTCACGTGCCTCATATCCACAGTTCATGTTTTTGGTTCTTGTTTTCATGTTTGTTGCACTTTACATAATAAATCATCTGCACTTGCATGCACCTAGATCTCCATTACGTAGAATGGAATGTCCTCACTGGTTCGAGCTGACAGACAGGTATGCTCCTGTAATTCAAATAACCACTCTTTACAACCATGTTGAGCAGAAAAGCATCTCAGAATCCATGTAAAATCTAGAGTTGAATCGGCGACAGCAGCAGAACACCACGTCAGCTTCCAGTCAGCCAAGAAGAACAATCTGAGGCTTTCACCAAAAAGTCTGGAAAAATGTCATTTGTTCTTTTATTTTTTTTTTTTTAAACTTATCCCAAGCTTCAACTTACGAAATTCTTGTTACACTTTCGTGAAGATTTTGTGATGCTTATTATGTTTTCTTTTACATGACAAGAAAAATATTAAAAGACACGCCATTAAAAAAAAAGCCATTAAAAGACATTAAAACACTTGCATATGTCTTGCCATAAAATGCTCATTCTGAATAATGTATTAGTATTATTAGGTTACAAACTTCTCCTCTGAAAAAGAAATCTCACCCCCACGTTTAGTAGGTCATCGTCATCTAAACTGGGCCTATGCACAAACTCACCACCAGAGGGCAGTGCAATATTCATTCATATAAGTCAAGCAACTCTGACTGACAGCTCAACCCCAAGAATGCCCTAAAGTGCTGTTTTATAGCATTCATCACAACATGCAAGACCTTGTGTTATCAGTTTAAGCATTCACGTAGTAATTCACAGCCCTGAAAAATAAAGCGGAGCGAAGAGGAGTAATTATTGGGAACCCACCCTTTTACATAATAGCACCTCTGCTCAAAATACATACACAATACACTCCTGAATCCTAAATGAGAGAGTAGAAGGGCAAAAAGCACAGGCCTGTCTCTAGTACACTGTGCTAAAACCGTGCTCACAAACACTGCTTCATCGCACGCACACTTGCAGAGTGCACGTCAAACTGGCAAAGGAATCGTGGTAATAAAAAAAAAAACGTGATCCCTTAACACGTCTGCAGAGCTTCTGTGATGGTTTCTGTGGAGTTGAAATATTGCACAGACTTGTTGTGGAGACGACGCCGGCGTGTTTCTATAGACTGCAAAATCCTCTGAGCTTAACTGTACACATTTATGTGTGTGCGTGGGGGGTTGTGGGAGGTGTTGATCGCATCATCACCAAGCATGGTAAAAATGAAAATGGTGGATACGACGGATATTAAAAGTTTACACCCCAAACCCCCCCCCCCCGATAAAATGTCAGGTTTTTTTTCTGAAGATAAAAAAATGAAACCCAGACAAATCATGTCAGAATGTGTGTGAAAGTGCGTACACCTTTTATAAACGGGGATGTAGCTGTGCTCAGAATGAAGCAATCACGTTCAACCCCATGCTCAAAAGAAATGATCACAAAGCAATGCAATTATTCTGCTTAACTCCAAAATCCAAGACCAGTTGTTTCTGGAGGATTTTCTTGTTTCCATCTGACTGCTGAAGCCGTGTTCTTCAAAGAGCTTTCAAAGCAGGTACGGTATCTCATTTGTTAAAAGATCTCAACAAGGAGAGGGGTATAAAGAAGTTCTGAAAGCATTATGGAACACCATCATCAAGGAGGGGAGAAAATAGAACACCACAGTGACATTACCAAGAACAGGATGTCACTCAAAAGTGGACAAGCAGTGATTACTTTCTGCATGTGACAACGATCTCTTGTATTTTTTACATGTCTGGGCTATGGGGTAGGGTGGATAGACGGAAGCCCATTGACACAAAAAACAAAATATCCAAGCCCAAATAAATCATACCAACCCATGTGGCAAAATGTGCTACGGGCAGAGAAGAACAGTTCCAAAGGAACACCGTACCTATGGTGAAGCATGGTGGTGGCAGCATCTGTTTTTCTTCAGTCAGAACTGTGGATTTTATTATGTTGGAGGGAAACATCAATAGCTACAAATACCAGCCAATTTTAGGGCAAAACCTTAAGGGGTCTGCTAGCAAGCAGAAGATGAAAAAGAATTTTAGGAGTTTCAGTACAACAGTGACCCAAAGCATACATCCAAATCAACAACGATATCGCTTAACCAAAAGAAGATCAACGTTTCTGAATGGCCAAGCCAGAGCCTAGACATGAATCCAACTAAAAAAAATCTGTGGCGTGACCTGAAGTGAGCTGTGCACAGGAAATGACCTCACAATTTGATGGCTCTAGAATGTTTTTGGAAGAAAGAGTGGGAAAATATTACTAAGCCAGGAAGTGCCATGCTGATAGACTCATAGTCAAAAAAATAGCTTAATAATAAAAATCAAAAGGTGCTAAAAAACAAAGTATTATTTCAGGGTTGTGCACACTTACGCAACTATTTTAAAAAAAAATTATTTAAATTATTTATTCCCCCCCCCCTACAAATTTTCCGATCCTTTTTCACTTTATTTGCATACTTCACATCAATGGTAGGAAAAGTTTTTACATGATTTATCTCAGTTTATTTATTTATTTATTTTACTTCACACAGCCTGCCATTTTAACAGCGGTGTGTAGACTTTTTCATATCCACATTTGTATGTCCTGGAAAGATCTGGAATAAACTGGGTGAACTTGATAGAGCAGACTTTCCTAGAACTCACTACTATAGTTTTAGCATTTAATCCTCCACCTGTATGTTTAGTTTGTAAGTGGAAAAAAAATAAAAAAAACAAATTCCTCTCTTTTACAAAGCAGAATTCCAAGAAGAAGCACTGAAAGCCAGTGTCGCCAAGTGTGAACAATTCACACGTAATTGCCTACTTTTGAATTGCTGTATTATCTAAATCATGCTCTTAAAGAGCTCTTGCTAATAGAATAACGCTATTATAAATCCCAGAAGGAAAAAATAATAATCAGAAGGTACAGATTAACCAGGCGCGTTATTACTACTCTCATGTAGTACAAAAACTTGTTCCCATTCAACACTTACAATAGTGTAATGGCTTTCAGTGATTTCATATCTGACACGTTGATCGCTCTTAACGCAGGTTAATTACACCCTTCTATAAGACGTAGTGTATTCTTCACACCGCAGTCTTTACATTCAGATTAACTCAATTAATTAACTTAACTCCATTCGGAAGTCTAATTGCATTAATACCTTAAGCACAGCTGAATGGCTTTCGTATGCTTTAATAACACAGTTTTGTTGAACTTCATGTTGTGTTGATTCATTTTCTATGAAAGCAGCTCCTGCAATAGAGACATCTGTAACTCGAATATTAGGTTTATTTAATGCGCTTGTTCTAATAAGGTATTGTTTCTATAGTAACAGCTCATCTACAAGGACTTGCCTCATGGATGCATGACATTATCAAAGTCCAATTATAATAATCCTAGTAGTTTCTTAAAAACTATTGTTATTTAGGACATAAATCTGTATCATTTACATGGTGAACCTTTTTGTAAGGAGACTGAAGGCGTTTATTTGCAGTAATATTTATGGAAGGAGTGTCCAGTGTCAGTGGCGGTTGAGGGTGATATTCAAAGGGAGGGCTAAAATCTAATACCTCGGCCCAGTTTTTAGGGTCGTAAGTTGCAAACCTTTCGTGAACCCACAAATAATGCTGATTTAACCATTTGTTAACCACAGATAAGACGATTTCGTTTCCCAAAATTAAACCGTATATTGCTTTTTCATTTACCTTGGAAAGAAAGGCGGGACTTAGTTCTACTAGCCCATTCATTCGAGCCACCCCTGCCCAGCGTTATACATCTTTCCACCATTGGAAAATCATCACAACAGAGCTTTGTGGTTTCCCTAAAACAAGAAAAGTGGCATTTTTCTGATCTTGTTAACTTCAAGAGGCCAACGAGGAAATTGTTACATTATAACTGCTATAATGTTACTGATAACAGTAACTCACTCGCTCTGGAGAAGTTCATAGAGGACAGGAAATGTAACTATTACTGGATAAAAAGTGCGTCGTTCTTTAATTAAAAACAAGTGTATCTGTGGGCAAACTGCTGTGCTATAAAAGGATTAAAATGTTGAAACAGAAAATAATCAACTTCAGGCTTTTAACTCCATCGTTTGATTATTTTTCTACCTGTCTCAATGTATGTTTAAAAAAAAAACAGATCTCAGAAAGTGTTAATACAATGGAATGAATAAGAACGTCTGAAGTTCATGACATCATGATTGTAAACAGTCTGAACAAGTGACACCTCTCTGCATGACTAAATACTTGTGGTTGGATATCTATCTGTTTAAAAGCCTCAGGCACTCTCTTGCTCACACACACACACACACACACTCACACTCACACACACACAAGCACAGTCACAGACACCTAAACCTCTGGGAAACAACTATCAACGAAACATTAGCAATATTAAGAATTATTTTTGAAAACTAACAATTATAAGAATTACTCTAATATAATCTAGTATGTTTTATACATTTTTTATTTCATTTAATTTGGTCAAGAAGTTTTAATAATGATACGTAAAACTTTATACCAACAGTGCTAGTAAAGTCCAGATTAGTAAAGTCCAGATATGACTAGACTATGTAATAATAAATTAGTTTAAGCAGTTTTTGTTCATTACCATTAAGTATCAAGCTTACTGGAGTGACAAACTACTGTAGACTATATGAAATGTCTATATGAATATACGGAAACCCATAACTAGCATACGTGTATTTGCTGTAAAGTTTCAAATTCCAAGCACAGAGTTCAATAAATTATAAAGTTAGACAAAAAAAAAAAAGACTAAATGAATGCTGTTAATGTTAGGCTATACACAGGAACGCAGAAAAGCAGCATATCGATCCATTTTACGACACTTTCAAACCTGTTTGTTCAGACTGAATCAGCGTAAAATGAATACTTACCTTTGTTTTTTACTTAGTCCCATGTGCTTAAACAGACTAGAGAAAAAAATCCCTGGTTGAGGGTGTGCGTGTGGGAGTAGTGAGGATGGAAACATCCTGGCAAAGGGTTTTCTTTTCATGAGACAGAAATATGATAATAAGATACCGAATGTCAATGAACTTTATAGCCTTTTAACACAGTCTACCTAACAGGAGCTAGCTATATTAAGGAATTTGAGGTAGCTAACATCACTGGTGTTGGTGTACAATGGAATAGACACCATTGTGTAGGTGACAGACCATATGTACAGTGGAAGAACTGATTCCATTATGGCTGATTAAAGGGGTACTCGTTAATTCTGGAGAAAGATTGTTGATATTTGAACTCAACATCCAAACAAATACACACCTCCTTTCAGTGCTCTTTCAGAAGCTCCCCCCCCCCTCCCCCCCCCCCAAGATTGATGGACATGGATTGTCAGGGCAATGACACTTATAACGACATCACCATCACTTTCCCAAAGACCATTACAGTGACTTATGTTATATGGTATATATGCCATACAAGTAACTGTGTAAAACAGGGGTCTCAAACTTGCGGCCCGCGGGACAATTGCGGCCCGCAGGACGATAGTTTGTGGCCCCCGCCTTAATATGAAAATTTAATGTTAGTGCGGCCCGCGAGTT
>JAOVYU010000060.1:10815351-10829100 GCA_025674565.1 Synodontis membranacea | reverse complement strand
ACACCTGTGAGGTGGGATGGATTATCTCGGCAAAGGAGAAGTGCTCACTAACACAGATTTAGACAGATTTGTGAACAGTATTTGAGAGTAATGGGTCTTTTGTGTATGTAGAAAATGTTTCAAATCTTTGACTTCAGCTCATGCAAAATGGGAGCAAAACCGAATGTGTTGCGTTTGTATTTTTGTTCAGTATACATTCACAGTGAAGACAAATGTGACCGAAACCACTTTTTCCACATGTGAAACAGATGTGTTCTTTTCTTAACAGTGTGAACAGGGGGATTCACGCAGCAGGACTATTTACTAAACCTGATATTTTGTATTTTTTGAGGAGTTAGGTATTATTCCTAGGTGGCTATTAAACACATCATGGGTCATTTCCATCTGAAAATCACGCTGGCATGAATTCAGCCCAAGTCTGACCTGATTTTGTCCCATATAACAAACATCCAACATCAGGCCCAGATATGAACATTGGGAAAGACTGTCAAGTCTTTTAAGGTAACGTAACCGAATAACAACAATGTGGCGTCTGGGAGGTCCCATGACGAAAAGTCAAGCATGTTGGAATTTTTTTTTCGCATTTCTCACCTAATTTGAGAACTCCTACAACATGTTCCTCAATGTTCCTTCTGTATCCATGATTGACAATTTCTTGACCTTCCTCCCCGAAAACAGATAAGGACATGAATCTGATTGGTGAGGGTCAATTCTGTAGTGTTACTAGTCTCCCGACCAAGACACGGCAAGAATTTATTGGCACTATGATTGCCTAACCTGACATGGTGACCATCGTGAAAGACAAAAATATTGTAGCATTTTTCGTCACACCGATCACAACGGAGAACAGACAAAAAAGTTCTTTTTGTCCACCAATGCAAATGGCTAGGGTTGCTCTTTATTAGCCACACAAAAGCAGATGGGTACAACAGAACACATCACTGAACAGAGTGAGCATTCACACACACATACACACATCACATAAATGCCCAAACATGGCCGAGGCCATTAACTAGCCCCAAGAAAGTCAGGAGGGTGAACGCAGGAACTCCGCCCCGCTGTCATAGATTTCCCTGTAAACACGCGGCAAGGGCTGATGGTCGCTTGCCATCACCCGCCCACGCCACAATATCATGAGGTCTGATCCCAGCATTAGGGATGTAACCAAGCATGAATACATTATTTAGAATGAACAGATAATATGCGCTAGACAGATACAAATAAAGATATGAAAAGGAGGCACAGGATGAGTCTTTAGAAAATTTGCCAGAAAGATTCACAGGGTAAATGACTGAGACGAGAGATGGGGATGGTGTGAGATGCAGTGGAAAAGTCTCACTGGCAAGAAGTTTTTAATTTCATGTGAGCACAAGTGCAGACATGAAGCTTGCAGGACAAACAAAGGCCATGAGTATGCAGCACTGCACAAAGTATTTTTGTTGGAAACTATCACTGGCTGGTACAGCCTAATTAAGACCAATTATGAATTAAAGGATGACTTTAATAATGCCTTAGCCTCAAACAAATGAAGTCGAGAGGCATTCATGGGGGAGAACTCATGTGTAATCATCATGTGTAATGAAGGACTGGCAAAACAAATTTTACCCAAACGTTATGGGTTTATATTTTGATAAGGTAAAATAAGATAAAAACAGAAATATTTTTTATACTGATCTGTACAATCTGATTCATCAGCAAAGCAGCATTTAGGTTTATTTCAGAAAGGGGAGGAGCTTAGAGTTTGTGGTATCACTAGTGAGATTTGTGTCACCCACATCAGCTGTTACTGTACACACTGTAGCCATGTACTTGCAATGATAGTATGTGGTTTGCCCTGTCTTTTAGTTGCGCTATAACATCAATCAAATCAGTGATTTTAATGTTTGTATAAAATTATGGAACGATTTTGTAAGAGGTAAGCTGAAGAAACATGAGTAAAAAAAAAACACCTTAACAAATCAGCAAATACAACAATAAAAGGTAAAGTCTGGTGGCTTGTAAATGTAAAACATGCCAACAGACCAAAAAACACAACACAATATCAAAAACAGAACCACAAATTCGGAATCACACCAGCATTCACTCTCAACAAAAAGGGTAAGTTCATATTGAACCTGACATGCTCATTTCTGATTGGCTATAGCGCAAGCCAGTCTGAGAGAAGGTAGAATCAGAGAACAAAAGGATGTTCATGGTAATATACATGTCGTTTCAATACATCAGCTTTGCAACATATAAGTTTGCAAATGAAGAAAGAATTTCCTCAAAGTAACTTTACAGGATATCATTTTGACTAACCTAAAGAAATGTTCAATAAGCAACGAGCATTCACCACGATGTTCATAAAGGACCATTCTTTTCTGAGTTAATGTTGATGTGTTTTTGGTTTTGATATGATATGATAAAATTTTCATCCTTAAAGCAATGATTTAATATTTGACGATACCACTGAATCTGCTGCGATACGATACAATATGATACAATACAATACAATGCGATGCAATACAATTCAGTTTAGTAGACTTCAGTTGATATCAGTTCAACTTTGCTCAGAATCTGGGGTGGGTTTACCATTAATTCCTGAATTTTGATAACAGAAAAGTTTTTTTTTTTTTTAATGATCGGCTAATCGTTAAATTATTTGCACTTTAGTTTAAAAATATTCACAATTTTTTTTACACACCAGTTGTTTTTTTTTATAAGAGCTGAGTTGTAATAAATTATAATCCATAAAAATCAATCTACACTTGACTTGATGCATTTCAGTCGTGGTATTTTAAATACATGCATATGTCCATACATCTGATTATTACACCCCTTGCAAAAAATCTGACTCCTTACCAACTCCTAAGCAAATGAACAATGAAAAAAAAACAAGGAAAAGACTGTTTCTTTTGCAATGCAAGTCCTGTCTTCAAATCCTAACTGGATTATTTGTTCTGAGGGACTAAAGACAGCTACTGCGGAATTAACTACCAGTACTTTACTTGACCATGGACAGATAACTAGAAATGTAAAATCCATCAATGCCTCTATCACAATAATGTTAGATAGTGATCAGTAAACCAGTAAAAGGAATTAATGATAGCTAAATACCTTATTTAAGTTCATAACAGAAAAACAGGCTACATTTTTGTTATCTTGTTAAAGTAGACTTGCCTGGTTAATTGGACGAAACATGCACCAGTTACTTCATCAGCATATGTCATGGGCATTACTGTTATTCAGGATAGATGTTATTTCATCATGTATTTATTTTAGTGTATGATTTCTGTGATAGAAGAGAGTTCCCATGAAGAGGTGTATCATGGGACCGGGTGGGGTCCGGCAAGTGAGTAATGGGTTTTAGGATCACTGTTCAAATAAATAGCTTCCTATCATAATACACAGCTGGGCTCACAGCTGGAAAGAAATACATGTTCGTGACACTTGCTCCATTACAAGCAGGTGTGTGTTCGTTACTGCGCACGAACACGAGTGCGTCAATATGCACCAGCCTCAACAGCCCATACAAAGCCTCACGGTTCTCTGGAAGTGGCATCATTTCTGTCTCACCTCTGAGAGATTAAACATATTATTAACACTTCACAAGGATTTATGACTCCATGCCAGGTTACTTCTTCCAAAGGGAGTGTCATCTCACTCATTCAATCCATAAAGTAGCTTACAGGCCTAATGAGTCATCAAACAAATAAATGCATTAAAATAAGGGATTCCTTCAGGCGTCAATGCAAATCGGATGTTCTCATAATGCAAAAAAAAAAAGGAGGGGGTGAATCCTTCATATGACAAATGAAGAGCACTAAATGTAAATGTATGGAACACCGTGTACTGATCTGCACCTTGTATTTCATATACACTTAATGAGAATGAGATCTGCTATAATTGGAAGGTTTCATTATACTGTATATACTAGAAAATCTGGAAAGCCTGGAATAAACAGGTCCACTCTTTATTAAGCCTTAATGTTGTAAAATGTCTTTGGGACATGGAACTGGGTGAAGAGATCTCAGAAGTGCTTTAACAGGGTTCATAGATGTTCGGTTCAGACATTGGATCTGAAATTTAGTAAGCCTATGACATAACACATACTGATTCACATGACTGGATTATACCATCCTTATGATTTACGTAGAATCTACGACGCTGAGCAGAGTTTGAAGCGACTGCGTCAAAACAACTCAACATCAACACAGCTGTGTAATAAAATATTTTCCTGCTAACTTCAGTGAGAGGTTATACCCTCTCCATTCGTTAAGCTACAATGGAAATGATTGGAAATGATTGGAGTTTGCACAGTTTGGCCAGATAAATGACTACAGCTTTGGACATGTTAATCATTCTGGAGTACTGTTTCAGCTCACTATGTACACATAAGTGTGGAATTTCAGACACAGTGACTGATGCCAGACGCGCACAGGATATACGCTATGTTTACAATCTATAGTGGCGTGCTGTTGCCGAACACTCTTGAATCGTTTGCAGTTACTGACATGTGACTGTCCGAAGTATCACAGAATCATATCAAACATGGTTTTAAGTGACGTGAACGTGTTTTCCATTATTGACACACCACAGCACACAGTGCACAACAACGAAATTGGACTTCTGCATTTATATGTGAACAGTGACACAGAGCAGGGGGCAGCTATTTTCAGCACCCGGGGAGCAGTGCTTGGTCACCTTGCTCAGGGTACCTCAGGGTACCTCGGTGGTACCTTGCTGGTAGTGGGACTTGAACATACAATCTTACGGTCAGAGGGCCGCATCCCTAACCGCTAGGCCACCATCTGCCCCGGGCTGAGATTCATCTCAAGCTGAGATTAATGTCAAATTGGGAATTCCTTCAACACACACACACATTAGTCTCTAGCATTTTTTCAAGCTGAGAGGAAGGCAACAATAATTCAAATAACCACTCTTTACAACTGTGGTGAGTAGAAAAGCATCTTTAAAGGCACAAGGTGCTGAATCTTGAGGTTGATGAGCTACAACATCAGAAACAATCAGGTTGAACTGTTGTCTGCAAAGAACAGGAATTTGAGGCTGTAAAGGCAGCACAGTGGTGCAGTGGGCAGCACAGTTGTCTCACAGCAAGAAAGTCCCACGTTTGATCCCTGGGTTGACCCGGGTGCCTTTCTGTGTGGAGTTCGCGTGTTGTCTCTCCTTGTGCCTGCATCGGCTTCCTCCCAAAGACACACTTTAATGTTCAAAAGTCTGCGTAAACCTGAGCAGAACATTCCATTTCAGAATGAACCCAATTTCCCATATGCTCTTTAGGTACCTATATGTGACTCCTTTCAAGCTTCATTTATAATAAATATTTGGTAACACTTTCTATGAATCCAGTATCCAAAAAAGCATTCTAAACTATTTCAGAAAATATACACAAGAAATTTTTTTTTCTTTTTATAAATTAAGCTTGTACGGAGTCACATATATACCAGGCGTACCTAAAGAGCATTTTTTAAATTTACAACATTAGTCTTTATAACAAAGCTACAACAACATTGCCATTATCAAGAGGCAAAAGAAGCTTTATACTGCGTTATGTCACTTTAAGCTGTAAAGGCTTATAAAATAACATTATAATGCTTCATGAGTGCAGTCATGACTATGTTTAAATAATTGCATAGTCTAATTATAGGGCTTTTAAGCATTTATGAATGACTTCACAATGCTTTATGGATATTGGGTTCATGGAAAGAATGACCTAATTTCCTACATATTCAATCGCTGGTAGTACTGACATTCAGTTTTTAATCCAGCAAAGTCATTTTGCTTTATGACTCACTGGCGAGTATGTTCAACCCTAAAATGTTCATTCAGGTATAATGCTGATCCCAGTGTTCAGTAAGTTTGAGTACCCCCATTTGAGAACCACTGATGAAGCTTATCTGCTGTACGCTCTGGATACAACACCATGCTGTAAACGTGCCGTGCCGAGCCTATAGCCGAGATCAAGTTCAACCCGGAGCAGGTGTAATGCTTTCAGAATCAAGTTGCAAAGACGTTAAATATTTGATTGTGACCAGCCATCAATAGATGCTTGCCAGCTGCATTAAGGAAAAAAAAAAAAAAAAACATCGTGTGACAAACGTGTACAGACTAGAAGAAGTGCTTTGTCTTTTCTTTTTTTTTTTTTCATAATCTTCTGGTCTGTAATAACAAATGCTTGTTGACAAAAACTCAGCCAAAGCCATATTTTCTCTATAACTGTTCATTCATCACTTTAAACACATCCCAAGCCTGTCTTTCCAGATTCCCGGGTTTATTTACGTATATTCTTTATATACTGCCACTGTTACAGGCTTCTAATTATGATTCCCCACACCGCATTTAGGCACTTATGTGTATTCTTCCTAAGCAGACACATTCATATGTTACTACAGTACCTACACCAGTCTCCATCATATGCAATTTACGTAAACTGTCTGCCTTAATCTGATGTTGCTCTGTTGTTCCTCATAGCTTGTGTGAAATTACCTTTTGTCTACTCATTTTACTGTCTCCATTTCCTCTTATCCTATCTTACAGTATATAGTATTTTGTATTCATTTTTAAATATATTTACATAATGTCTTCATAATATACAGTATTACAAATATATTTTAAAACAATCAGATAATTGCTGTTTTATTTTTAAAAAAATATTCAGCACAATATCTGGATTATCTATCTATTTATTTATTTATTTATTTATTTATCTATTATCTATCTATACCACTTATCCATCAAGGGGTCACAGGGAATCCAACATCAGCTTTGGGTGAGAGGTGGAATACTCCACGGGCAAGTCACCGATCTATAACAGATACAAACAACCATTCATGCTCACCTTCACACCTAAGGGTAATTTAGAGTAGCTAGTTAACCCTATCCTAATTTGCATGTCTTTGGGCTGAGGGAGGAAACCAGAGCACCCCGAGGAAACCACACAGGCACAGGGACAACATGAGAACTCCACACAGAAAGGCTCCAGTCGGCCGCAAGAATCGAGTCCAGAGCCTTCTTGCTGCAAGGGAACAGTGCTAATTACCGCACCACCCTGTCACCCATATTAGAATTAATATGTGTAAATATATTGACAGTGTATAACAGCTATACTGCATATGCATAATACATGCATGTATGCATTATAGATAGGCACTGGTTTAATGTAATGCTTACGCATATATGTAAGTTAACATAGGACACAAAAATATATGAAGTATATGTATTATCATATCAGCTACATGTACATCAAATACCATGTACAGAAAATTGACATTAATTAAAGTTAAAACCAGAAGCTTTGTTATACAATGGTGGAAAGGGGGCGTTGTTCTCTTCCAGGATGACTCCGCCCCATGCACATTACTGTGTTTTGATGAGGATGAAAAATTATGCAAGTAATATGCCATGACTTTGTGTGAGTGTGTGAATACAGTATATTGGAAAAAGAAAATCATTTTGGTAAATATTCAATGGGGACCAAAAGTCTTCCGTTGTGCATTCTTTTCTAATTTAATAAAATTTACATTGTAAAGTATATTAATGACAGACAATTGAGTAAAATCCTTGTAATATTTACATGAATTTCACAATTTCTTAGCATTACGTTTGTCTATTTATTGCTTTATTGACAGTGTGCACTCGAGCTGGCATGGACTCTGGTGTTTAATGTTTGTTCATTTTGAACCAAATCCATCCGATTGTTGTCTGAACACACACTTTAATAAAAAGAGATTAGTCATGAAGAAAATATGAGCTTCTGTACAAAGCAGTCAATTTGGTCAAGATCACAAATATGCTTACATTTAAATAGGGACCTAGAAATAGTGCAGAATCTATAATATCTAGAATATATATATAATCTAGAATAATCTAGAATATTTACTTTTTTTTTGTTTCTGAATTTTTCAAAATGGCGTTTTATTTATACAATTAAAAAGAAGGAAAAAAAATCCCTGATTTTCAGTGTGGCCTCAGAATCTTGGACCCCACTGTACTGTATATAACACTGATCCTAATTTCACTGTATACTGCACTAAACATTTCTCTTTAGTATGTTATGCCATTTTTAAAAAAAATTGTTCCTCTAGGCAGGTACAGTGTTTTACAGTATATGTACGTGATTAAATCCTAAAAGAGGATGCCAGAACATTTCATGGTTTCCTGTATGGTTCAGGGTCTAAGGAAACCCACCATTTCCTACTCCATTGTATTTTAGGAACGGGAGTGAACTGTTGTCCAAAAGCTACACTGCGAACCTCTGATAGACAGTTATTTTTTCACTAAATACAAAGCATCTCTATGGAAACTATTACAGATATTACGCCATTACACCACTCTAGGCAAACAACAAAAGCATTAAATCGCTTGGTGTGAAGGTATTTGTGGATTTGCACAGACAGAATTACAAAACAGCATGTGCAAGCACCCTTTTGGGAATATGAGTACACTCTTTTGCCAAGCAAATACTATATGTACACAATATACCATTTCTAAAACCAGGGTTATAGTAATCAGATGTGAGTTGACAACATTTTAAATGCCTGCAGAAAAAGGAACAATGGCAGATTTCATATACTGGCTTGTTTGAGGAGAAATGTTTTTCTGAACCTGGCTTTGTTTTAAGTCTTAGCTCAGGTCTAATGAGCAATTAGACATTGCGCATGTCATTGATGCTAATCAATTTATTTCCTATTAAGATGTCAAAAGTCAGTTTGGAAAGGAAAAAAAAAAAAAAGCAGGCATGTGTAACAGTAAAGCAGAATAAAAAAGGTGTCTCAGTGGTTACGGCTCTGAAAAGAAAAACAGAATGAGTTTAATATGTGTGGCTCTGGGATTACCTTTACAGATGAGCGTCACTGATAGACTGTTGCACCACTTTTTTAAACTACCGACTGCTAGTTAACTCTTTAACAATTAACAATAACATTGTGTTTGGTTGTTTTACAGTTTAACTCACTAAAACGCAAAAGTTTTTATCACTAAAAAGTGCATCCTTGAATGACGGATAGAAAGATGGATGGAAAGATGGATGGATTCATTCATTCATTCATACTAGTGACAGTAACACAGTTATATTCTTGTTAGGATTGCAGTGGATCCAGCGCCAATCCCAGGAATACTTGGTATCAGGCGAGAGGACCTTGGCACAATTTAGCATAGCCAATCAGCCTACCTGCATTTTTTGGGACGGTGGGAGGAAACCGGAGAATCCAGAGGAAGCAAGCATGCAAAACCACACAGACACACAGTAACTCGAGCTCAGGATCGAACCGGGAAACTTGGAGCTGTGAGTCGGCAATGATACCTACATGTTTAATGATAACAAAGCTGACTCTGACTTCCCGTGACTACTAGAGTCCTTGAGCGAGTCCTCTGCCACTGCTGGAAAAAAAAAAAAAAAAAACTTCCCAGTGGGAATAAGCCTTAGTGGTTTCCATTTACAACTCAAACCATGAGAGTACACTTTCATTACACTGCAAAAGAAATGTCTTTCTTCACTTAAGTGAAGATATCTTAAATAAAGAAAAGGTTATTGAAAATTTATGATTATAAATTAATTAATTAATAGTTAATTTTGAAATTAGAAAAATATCTATGAATTAACCTACTAATCTTATATTTGTATAAAAACAATATAACAAACATTAGTTGCCCATATTTAAGTTTTTTTTTTAATTTGCTAAGTGTTTTTTTTTTTTTTAATATTCCAACAATCCCTTACCTTTAATTGCTTGTATTAGAAGTCACTCTGGATTAAAAGCATTTACCAAAAATAACACATTGAGTTTATAAAGGTCTCCATTTTTCTTTCTTTCTTTTCTTTTTTTTTTTTTTACATAGTAAAGCAAGGTATATATCTGACTTACAGAGTGTAACATCAGCATGAGGAGGAGGACAGATGTGTCCTAAAAGACTTTCAGACTCTTCAGATGCACATCATCCAGGATGTACTCCATCCTCCCAAGCATGCAGGTTAAATCCTCTTCCAGATTTGGGGTTTAAAAGAATTCTCCTGCTGATGGAAACATCACTTGACTGCACACTTCACTTGCTTGATTGTTCTCCTCTGTCTGCTGCTTAAATGTGAAAGGATTCAGTTTCATCCTGGCGTCTTCCACGTGTCGCTCTGGCTCAGGTTGCACCTGATAGTAGGCTCACACACACACACACACACACACACACGCACACACACATGTGCATATGCTTCTACACACACTACTAGCTGTTGTTCAGTGGTTTTTATTCTGCACAGAGACCCATATCGTCTCAGCTGCTGAGCACGCACACACACACACACACACACACACACACACACACACACACCCTTCTCCCCTATGGAGCTGGGTGTGTCCAATAACAGCGTTCACAGAAAAAGGTGACATTAAAGGCCAGGAAAAAAAACAAAACAGGTACAACAGCTCTTTAACAAGTATATGAATATATAATAATTGTAAACCCAATTGAAAAGCCTGCATCTCTGCCTCTGCTTGCTCCTCTTTTCTTTCACGTGTGCAGCTTAAAAAAAAAAAAAAAAAAAAAAAAAAAAAACTACTCGTGTTTACCCACATTACTGTCTGGCTGTGCATTCCTGTGGTCAGGCTTCCAGTCTGCTGTGTACAGGTAGTTGCATGCACTGCATGACGATAAGGTGTGAACATGATAGATATAAAACATTAGAAAGTCCTTTTGCTTTGGCCCAGACATGACCCATATCAATAACTCCAGGAAAACAAAAGGCACCATGGTGTTAATGTCATCTACGCATTAAGACGGAGCTTTTAAAGTTTGACGGTCATGATGAGTGAAGTGATGTTTGTTTGGGGATAGCCGGGCGCCTACCTGGTGCTGATAGTAATAAACTTATAAACCCATCAGTCCCTGGATTAGCTCCGTCATCCATACATTCATAATAATTTGAGTATTAAAAGGACTGGTGCAAAATCACCAGGGCTAAATCATGTCTGAGGCAGTAAGTCAATTAAATCACTGCCCAATTACACAGCATTATAAAGAAATCCTTTATTTACACATTATTCACTAAATCCCAAAACCCTGAGAACCTGTGAACTCTTTCCAGCTCTGTTTCACATACTATTATTATCCCAGCTAAAGCCAAAGCCAATTATCTCATTAAGAGGTGAATCTGATAATAAGCAGTTAACTTGGAGGACAAGACATAAATAATAACAAATATCTGCCTTAAAAAAGGGAATAGATAAAAATAACCTTATTAACTCATAACCGTTGCACGCACACTCCAAACCTAATAGATTACCTCAAGGGCTTTCATTTGTTTTACAGGCACAAGAGTAACCTAGTGAAATAACACAGGAATGGTGCGAAAGTTGGTTGGATGCAAGCCATTTTCCTGGTCAGAACCGATTGTGGGCGGAGCAGCACAACAGAGGGCGTGGCAATCAAAATCCAGCACAAGTACAGACTTCAAATTGTTGCTGTACTGCATTCGTTCATTCAATCGTTCAACTTGATATTGTCACCAAGCAGCTTTAGAGAATACGGATGTCGTTTCAAGCCCGAGGCAGCAGTGGTGAGGAAAATCTCTCTGAGGAAGAAACCTGGAGAGGAACCAGACTCAAAAAGGAATCCATCCTCTTCTGAGCGACACCAGATAGTACGATTATGAGCCATTGAATTTCCATAACTTTATGCTATAAAGTCAAACAGTACTAAGTGTCCTGAATGAATATATTGTGAATGAGAGTTTTGACAGTCTACAGTCTCTACAAATACATGCACAAAATATTCCGTCTTTTTGCTCTTACTCAGAGAACAACTGTATTCCTACTAAGCTGTTTACATGGTTAATGAAAAATGAATATTCCACAAATATTCCCATTTACATGCTCATTTGCATACTCCGATTATCTAGCTGGTTTGTGTCGACCGCACAGAGCTGTCCGTAAACTGGGCGTGTCGCAAACTGCCCTTAAAACCCCCGAGATGCATATTCCAAATGTGCTGTATACACGTCCAAAGAATTCTCTTATTAAAGGAATAATAGCAGCATAACACATATGTATTAACCAGAAAATGCTAAATTCAGGATAAGGCCAAATTGGGAATATCAAAACAGCATACATGACCTGCATCACATTCCGTATATTGTACTATTCGGAAAAAAGTGGAATAGCAGTGTGCGTGAAAACATACTCAAATGCTTTTCAGCCATGTTCCTCCAACGTCCAGCTTCTATGCAGAGTTGGCCTCGTGGACACAAGGGAACATTTGTTCAAAATATTTTGGTTTAAAACTGTCCTGTGTTTCAGAAGGATACAGATGTACATATTCCCTTCCTATGATCATGTAGTGATTCATATAATTTTCTCACCATGTGATAAACAGCTTAATCTCGGGTTTCCTTCATGAGACACACCTTTCCTCTTGTGTTTCAATGACTTACAGTGTACTATTGTTTAAGCACTGTTGTTTAGCTGAGAAAACAACTGACTACAGATGGCAACAAAAAAAAATATTCCGAGCTGCCGAAGAAACAGTACTGAGCTGCTGAGGTGACACGGTGGCCACGAACTGATATATTAACCTCAAGAAATGTGATATCCTGAGATATTTAGTCCCTAGGTCGTAAAAGTTACCAGAGGGCAGTGTACCCCAGAGGAAAGCACTATCTACCCTTTGACTCACACTTGAGGTCAGAGATGATAGCGATTGGCTTGTGTTGCTGCGATTGACAGAGAAAGACACCCAGAGCACATGCCAATTCTCTTGGACGCCCAGTCACAGATAGCTGTGGCATCACTGGGATTTGAACAATGTACCAAAACAATAAGGCACACACGTTTCTATCGTGCCACTTGGGGGGGCCCCCTGCTTCAAACGTGTTAACTGTTAAATTTGCCAACGTTGGCTAAATATCTGGCACGCTCACTAAACCACACACAGACGAATTGAAGTGGATACAAAAACTCCACAGTGGCTTATAGAGCTCCAAACAAGCATCGAAAAAGTGTTCAAACAACATATCTGTCCTAGAAGACATTGAAAAGAGCCTCAGCTTCAGCCATCGGAGCTGTCTCAGAGCAGTGGGAAGAAAAGATGAGAACAAAAGTGTGGTAGTGGCTCCTGGCAGGATTCTCAGCTGGGAGAAAGAGCATGTTGTAATTAAGGAAGGTTTGGGAACTGCAGTGAAAAGGAGAGCTCGCTATATTCAGTAGCATTGATGGGTTTGCTATTCATGTGATAATGCGGAAAGCACAATGTTAAGCACACACGTACTGGACTGAACTCCACTACTCCGACATGACAGGCACTTCAGTTTGTCTGGAAGAACAACAGACCCAGAAATATACTACATGGCAAAAAGTTTGTGGACACCCTGGCCATCTCACCTACAGTATAAGTGCTTGTTAATCTTCCCATTTTAAGATATATATTTATATTATTACTATTATTTATTATTTATAACTTTGTGGGAAGAACTACATGTGGGCGTGATGGTCAGTTGTCCACATACGTTTGGCCATATAGTCTACATAAAATTCAGTTTTACAAACAAATGACAAAAACAGATACTGAATTATCACCTTCTGCTGAAGCTTGGGCTTTTCTTTATATAGAAAGATTATTGTGTTGTTTCTTCATGAACGAACCGACTCTTTGAACATCGAGAGCCAAATTGTCTACAGCTCTATTTATTTATTTATTTATTAAATATAATCAGATTTTATCAAATACAGTGCCATGTAAGGTTTCTTAAAAGCAGTTTAGACAATA
>JAOVYU010000060.1:10748820-10763418 GCA_025674565.1 Synodontis membranacea | reverse complement strand
GACAGTGCTTTCCCAGAGTGTGTTATGCTGCCCAGTAAAGCAGGTCAAAAAGATGCAGTTGGCCATTTACACATGTCTCAGAGGAAGCACATTAGCCCTTTTTCTGGCTCATTGGTAGGTGGGAACAGGAAAGACCAAATTAGCAGAGAAATAAAAAGATTACTTAACCCAGAAAATGAAGGCTTAGACATAGGTCTCTATATGACGTGTTTAAAATGTGCTTAAGAGTAGCTGTTTTGAGGTTACGTATGTTGAATAAGTCAATGTTGTAATAAACTGAAAAGTTGTTTTAAAAAAGTTAACAGAAAAAGAAAAGTGATGAGTGATGAGCAAAATATCGTCTATATTGCTTTTTGAGTTACTGTGTCTTGGAGAATAAGAGAAGCATTGAGATGAATGATAGAAACTGATACAAGAAGGTGCAATTATTTTTTTGCATACAACATAATAAACTGGTAGCTTTCACCACCTTCCTGTCATTTCCTGCTTTTTTTTTTATTTTTATTAATTTTGTTCCAGATCAAGGTACTTAACAGCAAGGTGTTTCATGAGTGCTGCTCATTGCCCCTCATTTTTCCCAGGCCTCTGCATAGCAGATTTAAACGCTAGCAATATATTAACTATATGACCCTACCATGTATAATTAAAGCTAGAATAACTCCATGTGTCAAGCACAGCCGTCTTTAGCTCCATCTCATTTAATTTCTTGATGAAAAGGTTTCAAAGTTAGATGAGTTCACAACATAATAAAAGTTTCACCTCTGATGACAGAAAAAAAGTGAGAGCACAATAAATCAAAGTAGCACAGCAATCCAATATAAAACACTTCATTACACCCCAAATATCAAAAGTCCAGAGGTCCAGAAACCGACAGAAGCAAGGATCCTAGCAGCTTTCAGAGTTTAAAACTGTATTCACAAGCCAGTAGCTTTCTAGGGGTTAGGCAGGGTATACCTAGGAAATACTGACACACAGAGACGTGTGCTGCCAAAACACACCCTGTATAGGACCGTGCACAGTCTTGCTGTTGTTTATCCTGTAGGCTGTTCTGGCAGATAGAGAGAGAGAGAGAGAGAGAGAGAGAGAGAGAGAGAGAGAGAGAGGATGATGTACTGAGTACTGGAGGGAGGACAAAAGAGAGACAGCAAAGAGCAAACATTCCCAGCAGTCTTGGTATGTAGGACAGAGTTTCTGGACTTCACATCATAGAGAATCGGTCACTTTCCTTCCAACAACATACTTATTCTTCCTAATGATGACATACAGTCCTCTAAAAAAGTACTGGAATAGCAAGGCTGATTCTTTTGCTTTAGCTATACGCGTAAGACAATTCAGTTTCAAGTTAAAAGACGCGATGATAGATCATAATTTCAGCTTTCATTGTCTGATATTTATATCTAGATGCGTTAAACAGCTTAGAACATGGCACCTTTGGTTGTATACCACCTACAATTTTCAAATAGTTTTAGAAAACACTGCAGCAAATAGCACTTAATATTTGGTTGCTGCAACAAGCCGGTGACCCACCAACATCACCTTCTTTTGTGATGCTTTTCCAGGCAGCTTCTTTCTTTCTTCTTATTTTTTTTGGTTTTCTCCTTCTGTCTTCTCTTCTGGAGGTAAAATTCAAGCTCAACTGGGATAAGATCTGGTGATTGACTTAGCCAGTGTTAAACCACTTTTTCACTTTTTTCCCTCTGATGGAGCCCTCTGCCAGGTTGACGGTATGTTTGGGTCATTAACCTGATGCATGTTGAAGTCCCTTACAATTAGATTGAATGCATTTTTCTGTGAATTAGGAGGCAGATTCCTTCTGCAGACTTCTGAATTAATTCTGCTGCTACCATCATGAGTTCCTCATCTGCTACCTCATCAATACAGATTAGTGAACCCATTCCAGAAGCAGCCATGCAAGCCCAAGCCATGACACTGCCTCCGCCGTGCTCGACCGATTCTCAAACGCAGACGTCTTTAGTGTATGAAAGATTTGGCCTTTCCAATACTTTTGGGAAAAAATGTACACAAGCCCTAAGTGGCAAATATAATGAATTAAATACGAAATACTGTGGGATTCTATGGGTCTTTAAAAAAATCCACCCTGAACCACTTATATAAGTAATTTTAATTAATATTTTTTTCAGTGACATCAAGATTTAATTTGTTGACTTTTTTCATGCACGTCTTTTATGTTGGTCTGAAAGAATGCGCTGCTGCATTCTACTGCATTCAACTCTGAAGTGGGACTTCATTATTTTTTACTTCTTTGTGTTCGAGCAACAAAGTGAGAGAGAAAAAAACCTTGGACGTGTCTAGCCAACTAACTGTGACCAGTGACACGTATTTTCCTTCTCAAAACAGTGAACTGTATAGCTAATGTTATAGCTCTAACAAGCTAGTAGTATGTCTGTACGTTGACTGATATGAAGCAAAAACGTATAGTATATACAGTAGAGCACAACTCATTTACAAAGTAAAGAAGTGCTGCTTAGTTACAGTCGATGCTGGGCAGCCATGTTGATTGAACTCAGAGATTAGGTGACTTTCCTGATATTTCAAGTAGGATTTCCAGGTTTCCAGGTATTTTCTTTCGTTTTTCCCAGTTTTAGGTCAGAATTTCCGAGATACGAGTTTTATTCAAACACAGAATTATCTCTTTCGTCATCTCTACATAAAGTGAAAGATGCAGCAGCGCTTTAGTTCTTTAGTCTGTCTAGCTCTCTCACCTCCCAGACACAAACCCATCGTTCTTTACGCCCCATAGATGCATCACTTAATATCTGAGCCAGTTTTGTTGCTAGCCATGCCCCTCAACTTACACCTGTGTTGTGGATGTTCTACATGTTTATGGAAGCCATACATGGATAAAAAATTGTAATCATTATGAAATTGCTGTGGTATAATTGGAATAAAATGCCGTTATTTTAAACGAATCAACTTTGGAGTGGTAACAGTATCTCCTCTTCATTCACTGGGCTGCATCACATTATTTTGTTCTTGATTATTTTCTTATAACTTCACACAACAACATGCTTTATAATAACACAAGTGTGTTATTCCCTACATATGGCCCACTTTCTATACAATATAAACATTGAGGAGAAACAAACCTGTTAAAAACCATGCAACTACTGCCAGATACCTCAGTAAAGAACTTCAAGTGTTCTTCCCACTCAAATTAGTGCTCTCTCTCTCTCTCTCTCTCTCTCTCTCTCTCTCTCTCTCTCTCTCTGTGTGTGTGTCAGTTCCTTGTCAGGCTTCCTAAGCGCTCTGCTGCCTCTGTCAGACAACAAACCAAATCTACACAGATCCCAGAGACTACAGGAGAGGAGAGAGAAAAAGATGAAGGAACAAAGTGCGCGGAGCAAAAAAGAGGCGGTTTATAAAAGAAGAAAGAGATATAGAGGAACATAAGTGATAAACAGAAAAGCAGGTTAGAGAGTGAGACTGACTTTGTGCAGTGGGAGTATAGAGAGCGCAAATGTAATGACATTGCCTGAGAGAAACTTAAACTTCAGTCGTCCTCCTGCTCAGAGTTTACACTCATTCCCTGCAGAGTGCAGTTCAATCATGAGCGTAACCCACTGCTAACTGCACATCTCGTGTGCATCTCATGCAATTAATCTGGGTCTTCTTGCTCCTGCAAAATCATTGTGCAAGCTCAACATCGAAAAATATAATAGGTAGCAGCGATCAATAAAGGAAAACACTATAAATCACATCAGGTTATTGCTCTTCTTTTTCGAGTCCGGTTGGCTGCACAGTTTTCAGCCCAAAGATGAATATATGGATTAATGATAGCACATTGATCATACTGTGAGACACATAGCTATAACGAAAAGACAAACGGTGCATGTAATATTACGACAAATAGCAGAATGTGCACCAGAGCTGAGCTCATCAGCATCACTATTCATTCTCAGAATGAAATGATAGACATACTCTTCCCAGGCAGACACTAAGACTTCCCTCATCTGTGTTTTCTTCATCTGATTACCCAGACATCTCCAGACTTTTAATGACATTCTTTAACTTTCTCTCTGAAACAAACGAACGCAACAATTTTCATCCCATCATGCTCTCCCCTCAGGCACTGTTTCCTTTGACGACTCTTTATAAGGTCCTGGCTATAATTTTCTCACGGCTCCATTCCTTGCAATACCCTGATCTTTGTCATAATATGTCCTTCTTCATTCTAAACGAGACCCGAGACAGCAGGCTTCTCTGCACTGCTGACCAGGAGATACAGGATTAGAGTAAGGTGGAAATGAAATAGCTGTCTAGACAGAGACGCGGCACCTAGAGTCAGCTGGAGAAGTGACCAAAAGTAATTAACGGTTGAGTGTGGATGGAGAGAAGTGGAATTGAATCTGGTTTTCTGGAGGCGTTATGACCTTCAAAATAGGCAGTGCAGTAAAAATGCCAGGTTTTTGTTTTCTCTCCGCCCTCTACAATCATTCTGTCTTCTCAGCCCCCAGGAGGTCTTTTTGGCATACAAGGTCCTTCATGTCAAACTGTAAACTAATTGAATTGAATAAAAAGCACTCTTCACAGTAAAATAGCCCGCATTGATTTAAAGTAGACAATAGCATTGTCACAATCAGCATATATATATTATTATTATTATTATTTTTTACATTTTTAACTATACATAGGTTTGACAACTCTACCACAAATAAAATCTGGTATCCCCAGACCAGAAAATCGCACATAAATATCCCATCCTGACTGTGGCACAAGCTTGCTAGTTAAGTGTGCTTTTTTATATCAGGTTGTTGGAGAGCTACATGCTGTAGTGAAATAGGTATAAACCTAATCATGCTTATTAAACTGTCTCCTTACAGTATGTGCTGCTTGCCATCTTCTACATACATGAGCTCACAGACACCCACGATTTGCGAATTCCACTGTGATTGACAGGGGAGACAGATAAGAACATCCTTCCTATCCAAGGAGCATGGCCAATTATCCTCTCTTAGACTTCAGGTCAAGGATGTCTGTGGCATTGCCGGGATGTGAACTCATGATCACCTGACAATGAGGTGACTGCTGTTCAGCTGCACAACTCAGGTGCCGTCAACATCTTTTTAGTGACCTGTGTTGGATATTATGTTGAAAAACAGAAAACAGCTTTTTCTTTCATGAGACATCATAAATCCTTTACTGATGATTTGTTGCAAAATTAGAAGACTACCATGTTTTACCAATCTTATTTATTATCCTATTTAGACAACTTAGAGCAAACAATCTCCAGTCCATAGTTCAAAATATGAACCCTTTTTAGGGCACGAAAGCATTTTTTTTGGATCTTCAACTGACATCCAAAATGTCCTTGTAGAACCACATGGATTGAAATTTGTAATTTTGTGAAGAAATAAATGCTCCTTTGAGTCTAAGTGCTTTCCTTACATTTTTATATTATACACTTTTTGGAAAAATGTTTGAGAAAGCCTGAAAGTAGTTAAACGCCACAGGAGATGTTTGGACAGACATGAATTTTTGAGCTTGTAGCTAATATTGCGGTCTTTTTTTTAAATTTAATTAGGAATGCCAATAATGGTGATCACGATTAAAACATGATTTATTGTGCGGTCATGAATTACACCACTATAATAAGTTTGCTCTCAACCAAAGATGGAAACAGTACATAAAAACTGGATAAATTACAAAGAAGAGGAAAAAGTAAAACCATGGATGCGAGAATAATTGCTTCATATGAAACTGAGAGAACAAAAACTCTCTCATCCACTAAGTGAGCAATGAATAATCTCCCACTGGGAATTATGCCTTGCATAAGTGTTTCAGTGCTCAGACTGTTCTCAGTCACACTCATAATGAGCTTAATGCTCTCCAAAATCCCAGGCACTGATCCGAGAACAGCTCTGTGACTGCATGCACTGGTTTAGCAGGAAACACACTGCTCTGAGACCAGTAGTTAGAAGGAATACACATTAGTGTTGGCACTGGGAATTATACAGGGTGTCCATAAAGTCAGATCCCAATGGGAACATGTTCAGCAAATATAATACATTTTAAAGGTGTACATGAAGTGAGCATGTAGTGTTGTAAATAATAAATACAAAATTAAGTATATATAGTTTTGCTCTCACTGGTTCCAGACTTTTCAGACACCCTGTACATGCGAATGGGTAAAGGATGAAGTGCTTTAGTATTCAGAAATCGAAAAGTAGCTGTGTGCTTCGTGCATTTCTTCAAAGTAGATGAGTTAATTAAAGTGTCCTAATTACAGAGTCCTGAAGAAACCGAAGCTCATGCTATCTCCAAACAAAGCACACTGAAGTAAACACCTGTCAGACGCTTACAGTCACAGAGCCACCAATCTCCACAGGGGAACTGGTTTAATTAAGACTCTGGAAATAACTTTCATTTCCATAATTGTAAATATGAAATTCTATATTTATACCAAAAAAGGATTCTGTAAAAACAGACAATGTCTCCCTTTCTCCTAGAGTGAAATTTCAGTATGTGATATCAGACATGCAGACTTTAGACAGGCCACGTCTCAAACAGACAGTAATCAGTTAGAAGAGCAGGGCTCTACAGTCAAGTGGCTTAAAAAAAAACCAAATGAGTAGAACTTGAACATAGGAGTGCATTTGCAAAATTAGATTCAGGCCAGTGTAGGCCAGTGTACTACTCTGTCTTGATATTATTTCTTTATTTTTTACAAAGCAGATGACTCTTTGATCAACTTGTCTCTCTCTAAGGTAGAAATATACAAAAAATAGTAGAAGATCTAGAATCATATTAATGGTAGGTTAACAATTTGAGAAGAGTCACACATCATATCATCATACACTCATTATTGCTTCTGTAGCAACTAAATCTGTTAGCAGTAGTTACCAAATATCAGAAAAGTTGAACAGATCTGATGCAATAATCAGGTCAGATGATTTTAAAAAAAACGCACTACAGTCTGGAGATTGTGTGTTTGAATCCTGGTGGTGCTACGGCCATCTGTGGCTGGGGTGGAGTGCTTGTACGCTGGGTATCTTTGATCTCATGTATGTGGAAGTGGATGGATAGCGCTTTATGCTGAGTGTATTACATGTTTAACACAATTATTATTATTATTATTATTATTATTATTATTATTATTATTATATTTTCTGATCTCTGGCACGCTTGTGATGGCTTATCAGGATCAGGCCTGCTCACAGTAACTGCTGAATCCTATGTGTTAGCACACAAGAGGTGCTGTCATAACTTCAATCAGCATGTAGCTGCTTACACACACTAGGCACGATTGCCTTGTACCATGCCTGAGTACGACTGTCCCCCCATCCCCATCCCCACTGGCCTAAGATCACTGTTCCAGGCCTGAATATGCTTACATCATCATGATGCAACTTTTTGTCTAAGAAAAACTATCTTGCATAGCACAATGGAGTTCATGAGAGACGTGGATTATTTGGAGCTGTTTTGGGCATGATGACACTGTCACATTTTCAATTATGCAAATTTTCAGTAAATCGTGCTGCATATATAAGAAGACTTTTACATTGCGGGAAGAATTTGTTCTCTGACTACAGTTCACGTCCATCAACCAGACCCGTTATTCTATAATGAATTGAAAGGTGCACTTCATAGTATTCTGTGCTTGGGCACAGTTAACAATCACAATGATGTGTACCGAGCCCAACTAACTGTGCCCAAGCCCACCTCTTCCAATCAGGCCAGGTGAATCAGGCCCAAGCATGAAACGCAGAAATCACACTAGTCAAACGAACCGAACTTTGAGGGTCAAACACGCTCGGGCATGGAATGGATCGCCTAGTGTCAGTACACCCAATAGTGAGGTGCACCATTTCCTTACATTTCAACACAATGTTGAGCAAAAACAAATATACTTATAAATTCCACCAAATTCGATGATTTCTAGTGATTTAAAGTGTAAATTAGTACTTCAAGATAAATGAGGTAAATCTTAAATATTCTAGAGCTAAAGGTATGATAGTAACAGGTTTAGAGGCTGACACCATGTGAGAACGAGGCAGACTGAACAATGTGGAAAGAGTCAGAAAAAGAGCAAGTCTGGGTAGAGAGAAGAGAATGAGGTCAAAGCAGTTGCTCACGTGTGGAGAGTGTGTATTTCTGGATTAGAAAGCTGTGCGCATAATGTCTACTCACACACTTCATGCCAGGACTATCTACAGGTCACTGCACAAGGACGCCAAGCTCCAAGACACCCCTTTTGAGAAGTGCGTGTGTGTGTGTGTTATTTGCAGTTAATGCTGGTCAATATGACGGTATAATATTTTTTATAGTATTTTATTTTGTTCACAAACCTGTACCTCATGATACATATGATATTTTTGACAAAAGGAGTGATAATCTTGCATTAAAAAAAACATACACACATACAAGGCATTGTGCATTTTCTAGATCTGAACCTCAAATGTGTTTCCACACAATTTGTAAGGGCACTAGGTAGTATGTTCAGCTTCTTTACGTTATTTCCTCTGTAGGGTGCAAGCAAAGTAAATAGGAAGCATTTTGTTGTAAAGGGATGGCAAAATTTTAATATAAATATAAGTCGAAGTGTAATAGACATTTGGTGTTGTCTGGTAAGCAAATAAAAACAAATCTGAATCTGAAACTGCTGTTTCAAATGTTTAAAATTCTGGCCACTTAAATCTGCCAGAAAAATCAATTTTGGAAAGAATGAGAAAATATGGCTGAAGCTACAGTGTCCTACTACTAAAGCCAGAGACATTAATCAGGAGCTCTGGACTATTTTTAACTCCACCTATATGGCTGGTAAGATGGGTCAAATTCATCAAGGGTAGTTAAGCATGATACGATGATATGGCTCACTTGGAAATAGTAAAAAAAAAAAAAAGAAGAAGAAGAAGAAGAAGGATTATATGTAATTTGCTGAGCCGAGCTGATGGAAAAGTGTTACAATGATGTCTCACACGCATACTAATAAGAGTGCAAACAGGAAGCAAAGAACTAGGGGAGTTTATAACAAACACAGTGGTTTAAAATAGGGCATGTGCTCCCATACTGACACACACACAAACACACACACACAGTCCATAGACTCGAGACGAACACAAAACAAAATGAAGGGAAACACTAAAGTCTGCCTAGTTTCCTTTCTCAAACAACTGCCGGATGTTTCCCTTTCTCCACAAAGTGTGTTTAGTTGAAGTCTTCATATACTGTGCTGAGCACTGAGCAGCCATGGGGCTGTTTTTCTTTAATAATATGCTCTAAAAGCTCATTGTGATAAGAGATATACACACACACACACACACACGCACACGCACGCACAGGGAGCTTAGACCCCCCTGAGACTAGAGGCAGAGATTCAGTGAGAATCTGTTTGTTTTCTGTTATTATTTTTAGTCTCTCTTTTCACCACAGATGGAGATTTTGGAGAAAGCTTCCATCGATCAACCCCTTCCAAAACCCACAGGGTTATTTACATATCCATTACTGTGGCGCAAATGTCATACTGTCTGCAAAAACAATGACACACAGAATACATCAGCGGTCCTCTGTGGGAGATTTACATCATTCATAGTGGAAAAGTGTCTGTATGTGCATGACAGGAAACACCAGAGGCTGAAAATGCCACTGCTAATGTTATTTTGGCGTAAATGCATGACTGTGATAAAGTTTGTTCAAAGCTCTTCCCTGGCTTGGTGTGTGTGTGTGTGTGTGTGTGTGTGTGTGTGTGTGTGTGTGTGTGTGTGTGTCCATGTATGCGGTTAATAAGGGACTAACGAGCTAGCTTATCTGCCCTGTTGGTTACGAGTCATTCCTACATGAAGATTTTCACACATCCATGTCACAGTCATTGAATTTGTTATGTAAAAGATAAAGAATAGCGTTTCAGCAACAGGTGAAATACACGCAGTCTCTATCAGAAATGAATTTAATACATTTTAACATTATTATATCAGAGCTGACCATTCAGATAGTGTAAGAACTCTAAATGGGATAAAAATGGGAAGAAGCAAATATCTTCTAAACTGGATAATGTTCTTCAGAGTTACATTTACTTAACAGTGTTTTTCTCTAGTCTAGTCCATCAAGTTTCTGAGCACCCTGTACAACTGTCCACCTATATATGAAATTTTGTAGAATAACATCACAATATGGATGGAAAAATCATTAGAACGCATAACCAAATCCCCATAACATCCCACCCAACATCTCACCCCATAACATCCACCTAACACCTCATCCTCTAACATCCCACCTTACCCCTAGGCGTCATAATTCTGTCTCCTTTCTCGCCTCTCATGCAACCAGACAATGGACATTCTGCCACTTTACTATGACCACTGAGCATTGTTTACACTCTACGGTTTGTGTATTACAACAGTCTAGACTGCTGTTATATTACAATGAAATATGATACTATTTTTAATGCTACTAACAACATATCATTGCACAACTGTGCACTGGCACTTTACACTCTGCCATTTACTATGTACTTGGGTGCTGTTTGCCATCTATATTTGGTATATTTCACAGTCATTACTGCTGATAATACTGCACTGCAATACAAATAAATACTGGTGTTAGTGTTACTACTAGTATATCAGAACTAGTACCACTACTTTACCTCATTGCATTATATTCAGCTTCACTGTGTTCCGCTGTTTAACCAGCCTGATTTGAGTGCACCTGCGTCCAATGCTGTGCTCTGCTGTTATTTTCTGCTGTTTTATTTTATGTTATGTTAGACAATGTGTCTTGTTGCACCATCTCCTGTTATACCATCTCCTGTTTGCACTATTGTTGAATGTTAAATCTTATGCTGTGTGTTGAATGTTTGTTGTACTGTCTTGCACCTGGGACCATAATGAACGAAATTTCGTTCAACCGTAAACTCTGCATGTGGATGAATGACAATAAAAGCTGAGTTGTGTTGAAAAAAACAATCCCAAAAATTACCATTGATTTGTTTCACTTTTTAAAATGGGTTTTATTTCACTTTTGCGTTGTTGCGTTATAGTAGTGTTGGCACGTCCAATCTGGAACTGTCACTATTGATTATTTCGAAAATTGATCAGTTTCTAGATTGGATTCGGGATATGAGAGCTATATAAATAGAATAAATATACACATAAATGACCATAAGATTCTTACTTTTTAATGAAAAATTAATTCTCTTAGACTGCCAAGGAAAATAATTAAAAATCTCAGAATTCGGACACTCAAATCTATATATCTCTGTTTATATTAACTTTAGCATTATTAAATAACGTGACTGATTTGTTAAGTAGCTAAGATAACTAAGATACATTAAAATCATCCATTAAAAAAAAACATGTAGGCATTAATATTGAAGTGTTTTAAAAATGTCTGTATCTTCATAATAATAATTCAATTCAATTAAATTTTAACAATGGGCATTGTCTCAAAGCAGCTTTAGAGAAATTTATAAATTCTGCTTATAATTTTTATTTATTACTCTATAAATTTATCTATATATATACATATATATATATATCCCCTAATGAGCAAGCCTGTGGTGACGGTAGCAAGGAAAAAACTCCCTGAGATGACAAGAGGATGAAACCTTGAGAGGAACCAGACACAAAAGGGAAACTATCCTTATTTGTCTATACCTCTGTCTGTGTTTATATATTACTATAATTCATACTTGTTACAGTCAGAGGTGCTCAGAGTATCAAAGATTAATAAGTGCTGAGTAGTATTAATAAGTATAAGTACTGTTACTAAGAAGAAAAAAAAACTCAAATAAAAATCTAAATATCAATTTGAGTAAGAGTAAGAAGGTATCTAATGTAGCAGTTAATGGTGTATTTGTTGTACATTAAAAGTGCTGCTCATGCTGTGTCACGGAGTAACACACTCGGAGGAAAGTGTTATCCACACACTTCTGCATACATGAGCTCACAGATGACCACACTTGGCTAGTGTTGCTGGAATTGGCGGAGTATTTTATCTCTTTCACCCAGAGAACACGGCTAATTTTGCTCCCATGACTCCGGGGCATGGATGGCTGTGGCATTGTCAGGGTTTACCATCTCTGTGTAATAGAGTTTTGCTATACTGAATGAAGCACGGCTCAAAAAACATGACTTAAAGATATTTCTTTTAAAATAATATTAATTTGTACTTATGCACATTAATAGACACATCAAATAGCTGCTACTTTAATTTCTTAAATACTATTTTACCGAACAAATGTACTGCACTTAAGGTTAAATGAGAAGCATTTAAAGCTGCATAGGTCAATCACAGTTTGGTTATTCGTGTTTAATCAATATTACTTCTGAATCATTGATGCCCCTTTATGAAACATTAGCATTCTTCCCTTTGGCTTTACAGCACCAATTAGTAGAAATGATCCTTATCATGCAGTAGGGAAGAAATTGCATTCTCCTCCACTGACTACAGTACATATAATATAACCTGCAGTCATACAAGGACACACACACACACACACACACACAGTAGTGCATTTGTCTCTTTGTGGGGACCACCCATTCAAGTCTATGGTCATAACCCTAACCCTAACTATGACAACCCTAACCCCTACCCAGCCCTAACCATAACAAAGCAAAAAAAATAAAAGGCTTTTTCAGTTTTCTTATTGTATTCACAATTTTTTGCAAAATTGAGTATTCCCTTGTGGGGACCAGAAAAAAATGTCTTAAAAAAAAGGTAAAAAAAAACAAAAAAAAAAACACATTTTCATCATATTGTGACATTTGGTCCTTGCAATGTAACATAAACATGATATACACACACATGCATACACACACACACACACACACACACACACACAGCAATTCAACTCTGTTCCATTAAGGACTAAACACTTAATGTCAGGGAATTCAATCACAGCAATGCAGAGCTGAGCCAAGCTTGCACAGACAGAGACCCATTTTCATTTTATTGACTTGCCCAACGCTCGAACACAAACATGCTGTCTCAGAGGCATTCACGTGTACACTTACATCATGGGTAGTGTCAAACCCAAAAAACAAGCAAAGGGACAGCAGGAGACAAACTGCCTGAAGGTAAATGACTAGAAGAAAAAAAGAAAGAGCGATGCGACAGCAAATAGAGACGAAGAACCTGCTGATTTATGAGCTTGTTGATTTGCTGCTGGGCTTGGAAAAATGCACATTCTGCATTTTCTGTCCCAAGCTTATAATCTGCACAGCTTGCAGCCCATTAGCTTAGGTCTGTCATACAGAAATAGTCGTGTGGTGATGCCACACTGACACTGATTAGTGTACAGGTTTTTACAGACATGGTGGATAAATCTCACGTAGGGGTAACACCACCTAATTAGGTTAAGCTCACAGAACATCTCATTTGTTCCTTGGTGTACAGCAGGGTATTTAATTAAAATGTGTAAAGGTCCAGTTACATAAAATTCCTTGCATACAAAAGGGTCGGGTAAACAACTAACAATAGTTACTTTTTAAGTACCTCATTAATGATTAGTATATTGCTGCAAATAAGACAGTTTGAAATGGTTATGTTTTGTTTCATAAGATGTGGGACGTGGGAAAAATAAAAGGTCCATAGTGTTTTCATCATTGACTGTTTTTTTTAAACAAGCCATCTCAACAGTTCACTAATCAGAGCGGAGAATAAAATGAAAAATCTATGAGAGACTGAAAACTCTCCCCTATCTGATGTACTGTCTCTAGCCCGGGTGCTAGTCTCTGGTCCAATGAGCTGCCTTTAGATAAACTATTCACATAAATGCGTGTGATTGGGTGCAACACAGGATCTGCTAGAGGAGAATTTCTTTTTAATTTAGAAAATCTGCTAAACTATGCCCTTTTTTTCATGTTTACTGGTATTTTACCCAAAGTAACAGAATCACTAGTTGAAGACCCCTAGTGTAAAGTAAATGGACAAATTTTGACTTTAGATTACTAGCTTCATAGTTGGTCCATCGTTTCTGTTACTCACTGGATTTTATTTTAACACTACAGAAATTATTTAAATCAAAATGAGCAATGTTACATCTGTATGAATTACACAGGGGAAATAAACCTCTAACCCAAAATATCAGCCCAATAGTCCAGGGATTATTAAGCACCTTTCACATGCAAAACCCATTAATGTACAGGTAAAAAAACAACAACACAGGATAAACAACAAATGCTAATTTACACTCAGTCTTCCATAATGGTAAAGGAACACGTGTCATATATTCCCACCTGACTGTATTTAAATGGGGGGCTACAGAGTGTGAACCTCTGCGAGACGTGCAAAACACGAGACCGGATATGACGTATAATTCACAAGGTGTCAAGTATTGTTATGAAAAGCCCAAGCTGAGACATTAGCTACTTAGTTAACAATATGGCACCAGTTGAGCTGCATAAACCTGCTTCCTACTGCTTCTGAACATTTGTTTCGTTCAAGTAAAGGCTTCACAAAAATATATCTCTTTGGTGAATATATATATATGAAGGAATTTGCATAGAGATTTGAAAATATCAGATATGACATATGTAGTCTCAGGGGTGTGAAGCTGTTTATTAATAACACTACGAGAAATAACCATCCTAAAATCACAGCTTGTGTGTGTGTGTTTGAGAGAGAGAGAGAGAGAGAGAGAGA
>JAOVYU010000060.1:10668247-10680413 GCA_025674565.1 Synodontis membranacea | reverse complement strand
CACACACACACACACACACACACACACACACACACTCCCTGTGCCTGTGTGGGTTTCCTCTGGGTACTCCGGTTTCCTTACACAGTCCAAAGACATGCAGATTAGGTCTACTCTGTTATTAACCCTGTGACGGATAGTGAGAACAGCTGAGAAGATCATTGGCCTCCCTCTTCCCTCCATAACTGACATTCATCCAACACTCTGCATCAGCAAAGCTACCAGCATTGTGGACGACCCCACACACCCCTCACACAAACCCTTCACCCTCCTGCCATCTGGTAAGAGGTGTTACCAGCATTCGGGCCCTCACTACCAGACTCTGCAACAGTTTCTTCCCTCAAACCATCAGACTTTTAAATACTCAGGGACTGGGCTGACACACACACACACACTCACACACACACACACACACACAGTCATCACACCACCTGTTCCCATTACACCACTCTGCTGCCATTCTCCCGTGTACGCAATCTTTTTGCACCAATATCTTGTTTTGCTGCTAAACACCAGTTGCTGCTCTAACCCGTTTAAAATTGATGTAGTGCTATTTTGTCTTTATGTCTGTATTGTCTTGAGATGTTACACTTACCACGTGTATAGCCTATTATTGAAATGACAATAAAGCTCACTTGAACTTGAACTGTCTGTAGATGTGAATGTGAGTGTGAGTGGTCTTAGTGGATCTTAGTGCTGGTCCCAAGGCCATATAAAATTGGGAGGGTTGGGTCAGGAAGGGCATCTGGCGGGAAACCTGGGCCGTACGGACGACGGATGATCCGATTTGGCGACCCCGAACAGGGAGCAGACGAAAGAAGAAGGACAAGGAGAGGAACAAGAAGACGTGTGTTGTTCAAAGAAAGAGTCGACTCTTTGAACCGGCTCTTTTATGGTGAATGCTGAGAGCCGACTCTCTTATATGAGCCGTTTTTATTTATATTTTTTTATTTATTTATTTTATTTTTTTTTTTTTTATAGATGTGAATAGTGAGACATGCTTTGACTCCCGTCTGTGACAGGAAGGATCCTGCAATCCTGCTTGTTATGTTGTATGTAAGGGAGGCAATCAGTAGCCTAGAAATGAAAAGAGAAATTGTGTGCACAGGAACAACAGGTACAATAACATTAATTCTAACAATAACGCAAGGATGCGGACTGTATTGACTGAATGCACATTTTAGTGCCTTGTTCATTTTATACAGTTATTTAAACAGATCTTGACGTGATTTTGTTACAGTTGCTGGAGCAAGATTTTATGAATCCATATGATTAGGTGAAAAAAGATTAATCACCTGGTGAAATGATGTTGAAACTTTGTCCTGCTGAGTAAAAAAAAAAAAGAAAGAAAGAAAGAAAGAAAGAAAGAAAGAAAATTTTTTTGGGGGGAGCCCAAGGAGTCGACTCTTATTAGTGATCTGAACCAAATGATCCGACTCACTGAGAAGAGCCTCGGAATCCCAGCCATTAAGTGAGTGATCACCATTAACAGGTTTCTCCCTGTGGAGTGCTTCAGTAAAGCAGGACCGAGTTCAGCTCCAGCTTCAGCATGAGCTTGAAGGACCTGCTGACTTTTCTGGACGTGAACTCGAGTGACTCTCAGGTGCAGAAACTCTCCCCAGAGGGCTTCGTTGCGCTCTCGGTCTTCTTGGGCTTTATAATGATTTTCGGCTTTTTGAACAACTTCGTGGTCTTGGTGCTCTTCTGTAAATTTAAGACGCTCAGGACGCCGGTGAACCTGCTGCTGCTGAACATCAGTGTGAGTGACATGCTGGTGTGTGTGTGCGGCACGAGCCTGAGCTTCGCCTCCAGTGTGCGCGGTCGCTGGCTGCTGGGGAGGACGGGCTGCATGTGGTACGGCTTCATCAACTCCTGCTTCGGTGAGGAACCGCACAATAAAAAAAAAAGAAGAAAAAAAAACCCTGCGCAGATCGATGATGCTTACAATTGATAAAACATCATTCCAAAATCATACGCGTAAATAGCATTACAAGCTGTTGCGCACGGACCTATCCACCTGTTGTTTAGCTCAGTCTTAAATCTGGAGATGTTATTTCTTATTGACTACAGCACTGTGCAAAAGTCCATAGGCTATAAGAATTTTAAAATGTAATATTTTAAAAACATTTCCTTAGCACGAATTTTGTTTGATATTTATTTTATTCATTTATGCTTATTTTATTCTGTATTACTGAGCCTGTACAAAAATATTTTAGATTTCCAAATATCCATTTTCTAAAAAAAAAAAAAAAAAAAAAAAAATGTTTTTGTATTTAAAAAAAAAACAAACAAATAAAAAAACCCTCTTCTGTGTCAGTAAAGAAAACAACATAGGTAGAAGACCACTTTTCAGACAAAACAAACATAACATTTATCATTTCCTGATAAAACTGCACAAGTTGTACATGGGACTACTATTTAAGAAAAAAAAAATGGGCCATCACACCAAATATTGACTTTGTTTAGTTTATTGTTGTTTACTGCAGACTGTAATATTTGAAGCAGAAAGATTGAATTTAAGTTTTTTTTATATATATACTTTGTCATTTTTACTTTACAGCATTTCTTTGCATGTGCCTAAGACTTTTGCGCAGCGTGTATTCAGCTGATATGGCAAACCAATTGCATTGTAGATTTTATAATTATAAGCATTTTATACTTAGTCAACTTAACAATATATCAATAACAGTAAAAACAATAAAATGCACAATAAAAACACTTGCCAAACACAAATCTGATTTACAGTTGAGAGTTCACTGGCAAAGACTTTTACAGTCTTTCATCATTAAATTATATTATACAGCTGGTCTTCTATGTGTAACCGTTTATAGAACTTCGACCAAAAGAGGGCGCTGTGGCAGTAATTGCAAAGGTAAACCCTGCTGAAAAGTAGTACCTGCTGTATCTGGAACTATTAATATTTACCTAATAAATGTCGGATTTTTAGTTCAGCAGCCAATAGTTGCATTTCTTTCTTTCTTTTTTTTTCTTTTTAATTAAAATGGCAGTAACAAATGCTGATATATGCCTCTGTTAATCTGTTAACTTTATGTTGCCTGAAGGCACTGTGCAAGAACCAGTAGATGGAAAATATATTAAAAGTTTTTCAAATACAATAAGATAGTATATACAAATATGCACAAGCAAACTGTATTGGTTAAAGTCAGATGACCGGTGTAACCTTGAACTCGCTCAAGATATGATGGGAGACTTTTTTTTTTTTTATCGTGATATGTTAGAATGCACTCTCCACCACCACCATCAAAACACTAACAGAGGGAATATCATTTGTAAGAATGGTGCACTGAAGCTCTTCTGGTGGCTTGTGATGGCCCAACACCTTACTAAGGCACTTTATGTTGGTATTACTTTTGTCACCCATCTACGCTATATGGCCAAAATATGTGGACAACTATGTGGTCTCCTCTTTTCTGCTATAACAGCTCCCACTGTTCTGGAAAGGCTTTCCACTAGATTTTGGAGCATTGCTGTGGGAATTTCTGTCTTTTCAGCCACAAGAGCATGGATGAGATCAGACACTCTTGTCAGGTAGAGAGATCTGGGGCACAGTTGGTGGTCCAGTTCATCCCAAAGGTGTTCAGTGGGGTTGAGATCAGGGCTCTGTGCAGGCCATTTGAGTTCTTCCACTCCAAACCATTTCTTCATAAATCTTACTTTCTGTACAGGGGTTTTGTCATGCTGGAACCAGTTCAGCTGGGGCCCTTAGATTTAGTGCATGGAAATCTAAAAGCTACAACATACTTTAAAGACATTCTAGACAATTGTGTGCTCTCAGCTTGAACCACACGTGGGTTTGATGGTAAAGTGTCCACATACCTTTGGCTATATAGTGTATAAGTACAGAATATTTAGACAGAAATAAATAAAAGAGATTCTTTTTCTTTAGAAATGCAGCATGGCTCACTCTTTTTCCCCATTAAAAAAATATCTTTAAAAATTACACAAGCTGCTTGTTTGAATAACACTGATAACGATTTTCATAGTTTTTGTGTTCATAAAAACCGAAAACAACACAATTATTGAGTAATAACATAGAATAAAATAATGATTACTGCTAAGTGTTTAGGTTATTGGAATATCTGTACCGTATTGTTAAAGCTGTGCTCTATTTATTTCTACATCTGTCTGTTCAGTGTCAGCTTGTATCATTGCATGTCTTTTTAGACGTGAACCCTGAACTTACCTCTTTCACTCTCTCTTTTCCCTTCTTGTTCATAGGTATTGTGTCTCTAATATCTTTGGTGATTTTGTCTTATGAGCGCTACAGCACAATGACAGTGTATAACAACCGGGGACCAAACTACCATAAACACTTGCTGGCAGTTGGGGGCTCATGGCTGTACTCTTTGATTTGGACAGTGCCACCCTTGCTGGGCTGGAGTAGTTACGGGTTAGAGGGAGCTGGCACCAGCTGCTCAGTGTCCTGGACCGATCACTCCTCCAAATCCCAAACTTATATTATCTGCCTGTTCGTCTTCTGCCTGGGTCTGCCAGTGCTGGTGATGGTGTACAGCTATGGCAGGCTGCTATACGCTGTCAAAAAGGTGAGATCTGGACTCATTGTTCATTAGTGAGAGAGTCTCTTTGGAAAGCACAGTCTGATGGAGTGCTTCCTCAAAGGGCTTCATCAGTTAATATGTGTGTTCTGAAATTCAGTGGCATTTAAAACCATTGTGTATGCTTCACACATTTTTATATCTTAAAGGTCATAAGACAAAATTTGGAGCTGTGAATTGATGTGACCTGTCTAGTGTTCCTGACAAGTCTAAGATTGATACACATACAAATAGTCCAAAGTCTTTCAAGTCTTAGGTCGAAGACTAGCACAAGTGATTAACGGACACTAACTTTTTTTTTTTTTTTTTTTTTAAATGAACTTTTCTTTTCTCCACTGCACTGCACTGCACAAATAAATTGCATTTTGCTTTGTAGTTTTCTTTTTCCTAATAGCTGATGCACTGTTGTGGAACCAAGTTTTGAATGACTTCATTTTTCTTTGCATTCATTTTTCTTTGTATTCTAAATACTGCTGTACCATTTATTACATTACAGCCCAAACCTTTTCATAACCCTATCACAGCTTTAAAAAGACCTTTCTTTTTCATATCAACAAATAGCAAAATTTGAAACGTCACTGAGCCAAATTTCACCGAGAAAAATACTACCAGTTGCTTGTTATGAACAGCTAGTAATGCAAAATGAACTCCGTTGTAGATTTCCGAACAAATGTGGACTTTTTTTTTTTGTCTTCTTTCTCTCATGTTCAGTTAGGGAAGATTCGTAAAACAGCTCGAAGGCGAGATTACCACCTGTTGTTTATGGTCATCACCACGGTGGTGTGTTACCTGCTGTGCTGGACACCGTACAGTGTGGTGGCCATGATGGCCACGTTTGGCCGACCAGGAATCATTACACCTGTTGCGAGTATAGTTCCCTCTCTACTTGCCAAGAGCAGCACCGTCATCAATCCAGTTATATACATCTTCATGAACAAACAGGTAAGAAACTTCAAATCATACATAACACACACTAGAAAATGTTTTAAATATACTTTGGCGTATAACCTTTTCATGACGCAAGAGTTAAGAGAAAGTATGAAAATAGAAAGCTACAAGGAGATGTGATCATTCAGAAGTGACCAGAAGGCTTTATTGGAGAATCCCAACTTGGTAAAAGGAAACAAGACTAGACAGGGTTTTAGTCACCATGTTATTTTTCAGATCTGGATTAAGGGTTACTGAAAAACATATAATCCAGAAATCTTGGGTTTTCAGAAAAGTCTTGTGCAGAATTTACATGCACCCAAAAAGAACAGTGAGAAGTGTCAGAACAATGCGATTCCATACTGTTTTTTTTTTTTTTTTTTTCGTCATTTAGACAAGATGTAAATAGACCTGGAATGCCTCAAAAGAAAACCCCATATTGATATCAATTGGAAACTGATTTTCCTTTGACAATGTTATTTCTGTCACAAACGTAACCGGCTTCAAAACACTTTTTGGCAATATATCAATGATATAAAATATGCCCATTGCTTATGTATGTTTATTTTCATGTTAGAAAATTCTAAACATAAACACACAACTTCGATTAAAATAATCAAATTCGCATTAACAAAGAACAAAGAAATGGCATCGAAAGCATCCGACGGCTTTTGAGGGTTAACCGATTTTACTATATACACTCCTATGATCAGGCTTCAAATGAACATCGGAAAGGCTGTGTGGTGGTAAGATGGGGAGAGAGAGAGAGAGAGAGAGAGAGAGAGAGAGACAGACTTTATCATTTTAAGATTACTCTTTACTATCACTTATGGACCCCTGAAATTAGGGACGTGTATAAAAACACAGTTCACCCATTAGAAAATTTGACAAGGAGTATTTTTTTGCACTCGTGTTTTCAATGCAAAGTCAGCCTCCCTGGCCAACAAGACAACCAAAAATCGTTGCGGTCCAATAAATTTATGGACATGACAGGCCAGCGGATAAAGAGCGTGAGCTAGCAAGAAAGAAATCTAGTACAGATTCACAGCACCACAGTTCCAGTCCATAGTACAGATTCACAGCACCAAAGTTACAGCCCCGAACACACAAAGGCCCTTACAACCTGATCCGGAAAACACTGAACACTTATTTGGCACAATACTGCCAATACCCAAAACAGTGTATTGATCATCTCACCAAATTGCCCAATACAACTTATTCTATTCCTAACAAATTTAAAGCAAGAGGTGAGACTTAACCTCGCCTTTTCATGTACGCTAACAAATAAATATCATTACCACGATGAGATTACAAGCCCTGCTACTTAGCATGCGGTGTCCACTTCGCAGTGAAAATTATATAGCTAGGACTGTATTGTGAAAAAGCAAAAGTAGTCAGTCACATCAACAACAGTTTCCACAAAAGATGAACGTCCACGGATCTTTTTCCTCTGTTTCGAGCAGACTTCTGTATAAGGGACTTCAAAAATTTAGGGAAGCACAGATCAGAGTGGTAAATTTTAAAACAAATTTCCCAAAAGTCAACTCATATCACGTTGCTCTGAATGCACAGACAAGCGCGTGACCCTTTGTGGCTGATGGTGCTCGTGATTAAAGGCTTAATGGACATTCAGTAGCGCACTCCTGTACATTTCTTGCAGTAAGACAAAATCTCTAATCTCATCACCATTAATACACCTCTCTAATGGGGAAGCATGAAATGGTGTGTGAGAGAGAGAGAGATATATACAATTTGTCTTTAGAGCTGGAGTAGGGAAAGAGCAAAAACACAGAGTTAAGACTAACATCTTCTTTTAGAGTTCAAAGTTAAAGTTAAAAAAAAACCCTTACACAATGACAGGATGGCTCTAATTGCAGCGCAAAGGATTTGTTGAACTATTACAACACCTCCTTACCCCATCGATCAATATCAGCTTACATTACCCCAACATGGGGCATGTGGGTAGTTATCACAATTGAATATTACACTACCAACAGAGGTTCCTAAATGAAATATTTAACCAACAGATGGACAGAGAGAGCACATTTCAGAGTCTGCGCCAGACCTGAGAGCAAACAGCACTTCCCAGTTGTACCATCACGATTTACAGATATACCGCACTTCACTTCTCCTATTTTAGTCCATACAATTTCCTTTACAGAGTAATGAACGAAAAACAAATGTATACACACCAAAGATAACGTCTTGTACCTCTGTACCACGTCTTCCGTAAAGAGCTCTATTTACATAGATAAAACACAAGGTCAAGGTAAAAATCAGCTCAAATAAATATATTGAAAATACAATGTAAGGAAATTTGTTTTCATTCGCTTTTTGACTACTCCATAGGGAGTGTATGAAGACCTGTCACCTTCTGGAGAAGATACAGAAAACAACCAGACTGCGCTGGTATAACATTACACAATTAATGCAACCACTGCTCATTGGTTATTTTGCCAAAGGGCTGGAAAAAATAATAAAAAAAAAAAAAAAAAAAAAAAGTCAGATGAGCGTGGTTTTAGTGGAATAGGGAATAGATCCTCAAACTCTTATTAACACAGTAACAACATCTGACGTCTTTGAACCAAGACGGTCCTCGTAGTGGTTTGTCTGGAAGTTTGTTTTCTCAGCTGTATGACGTAATATGGAATGGTATTTGGTGCTTTCACCTGTACTTTGACCCTACGACAATCATTTCATGGCAAACGGACAATCGAGAGACAAACGTCATGTCATTTACAATACAGACAACGTATGGCACAGACCAGGCAGTACCACATTTTTCATTTATGAACAGCTGAGAAAACTGTAATCGAACAGAAAGCAATATCCACTCCTAATACTACTGAAAGTCAGGTATCGTCACTGGTAAAACAGTGTATTAATTTACATCGATAGAAAAATGGTTTCCTTTTTTTAGTAAGAACATCCATTCATATTTTACATGTAGTGTGTGTGTGTGTGTGTGTGTCTATAATGGTGACATTAACCGTCAATGACTATTCCTTGATTCCATCACAGGCACACAAACATCATCGGTCTTGTCACATGATGGCTAGCTACAGCAAAATCACCAGATATCTAAAAACAGCTTTTCTATAACAAACCTATTGCTACCCAATGACCTCTACATCACACAAGGCTCAGAACGCAACTAAAGGCCGCCCAAAAGAGCAGAGTCTGTCTCTGTGGACTGCCTGCAGGTCAACCTCAAACCTGCCTTCCAATTATTGCAACTTTTCCTCCAGGGATCCGAGTTCAGGGGTCACAGTGGATGGTCCTAAAGCCAGGGAGTGTGACCTTGCCTTTCCTCCGAAGGTCGCTCTCAGATCCAGAGTAGATGCGCTGGACGAGTATCTTCTCATAGAGCAGAGGGTGATAGGCTCCCAGCGTGCACGCGTCATCGTAGTAGCGCTCGTGGTAATGGCACAAATCCGTCTGTCTTAGAGAAGGAATGTACTCGTAGACGTCAACCTTTTCACATAACCACATCATCAGCAGGATTCCTGTAACGCAGGGCAAAAAAAATGATCAAATGAGGTCAGCAGCTTATACACACACAGACAGGCGCATGGACACACTGTCACCTCAAGGGCTCTAGGCACACTGACGGAGACTGAAACTAAACCATAAAATGTCCATGTACCATTTCATTTATCTCTAGTGCTTAGATTCTTTTCTTTCTTCTCCCCTTGTTTCCTGTCCTCATTTACGCTTTCATCTCTCTTCTCTCTCCCTCCCTCTCTAGTTCTACAGATGTTTCCTGATGCTGTTAGGCTATAAGGCAAGGTCAGGGGTGACAGATGGCCACTCTTTAATGGCCACCAAGAACACTGTGATCCAGCTCCAAAGCATGCATGCATCCCCCCTCCTGCAGGAACAAAGGTGTAGCATGGTCGCTGAGGAGCACAGCAGTACAACCTAACTTAAGGCCAGTTTATACTTGTGTGTCGAATCGCCTGACGTGCACCTCTCCGTAAAACGTAGCTACACGTCGCAGCCCACAACAGCTGTGCTTGATCCGCATGGTGGCACTGCATTTCCTCCTACACATTTCCAGCTGATGCTTCTTCTCTGTGAAAATACTATCATGAGGTTGTGTCAATACAGATGTATAAAGTGTGAGGTGCTGTAGTGGCTGTAGATGGTTATAATGCCAGTGCAATCCTCAATCTCATCCTGTGGATTTAAACACTAGTCCCACTGCAGTGCCTCGAGACGATTGTTCTGCTATATACAGTTAAAACACTTTCCGTTTTACACCGTCCTTTAGTGCAAATAATTTATTATTTTATTTATTATTTAGTTTATTCAGTACATAAAATCAGTTTTAAGTCAATCTGGGTGTGTCAATCTTCACGTGATAGCGCCTCCTAGAGCAGACGGGCACCTTCTGTGCAAGTGCAAATGCTTCACCGTGCGATGCATAGATTCGACGCAGAAGTTTAAATGGGCCTTTAGTTTTGGTGTTTAGTACCACAGCCTCTGTGTTTGTGTTTGTCTGTGACTTGGTGGAAGACTAGTGTGATATAAAACAAAATTTGCTGTCGTCTTTCTTGTTTTTTGTCATATTCTTTGTTTTGTGTGTTGACGGTGGTTTTGCAGATACTACTTTCCCACTTTACGGAACATGGCCTGGTTGGTTTAGTTGTTTGAGTGACTTCTGTTGCCGAGTGACTTTTTAAACACTATGGTGCTCAGCTAAGAACCGTTCCCTTGTGATAACAGAATAAACGGAAATAAAAAAAAGTGACTTTTCTATCTAATAAAATGCAGAGACATTTGTGGGCTTCACAGTGCTGTAAGTTGTAATTGGTGTCTCCACCGCATGGTTGGATCCTGAGCTCAGGCTACAGAGTTTCTCTGCATGTTCTGTGCATGTGGGCTTCCTCTGGGTTCTCTGGTTACCTCCCATTTCCCAAAAATATGCTAGCAAGTGGACTGATGTCTGTAAATTGCCCCTTGGTGTGAAAGTTTATGTGCATGGTGTCCTGCAGTGGAGGGCAGAATGTACTGAAGAAGTCGTAGCTGAAGAAGAATAAATAAACGTGTTCCAAGAAAAAAATAAGTGTTTCAGTGTTGTTTGGATGTGCCTCCCTAAGGAAAAGTTATGTGTATGGCTCTAAATTAGCCGATTTAACTATAATTATCGAAAATTCTGTTATAAATTAGTATATATATATATATATATATAGAAAATCCCAGTGACTGGGAAGGCCACTGAAGAACACTGAACTTCAAGCAGTAGGAGATGCCTTTTGCTTGGTCAGCAACAATACTCCAATAGACTGTTGCATTCAAGTGATGATTAATTGATATTAACGGGCCCAGAGTGTTCCAAGAAAACACTCTCCACACTGTTACACCACCTCCACCAGTCTAGACTGTTGACAAAATCAGGTTGGGTCCAACAATTCATGCCGTTAACACCCAATTCTGACCCGATAATCAGTGTGGTTCATCAGAAAGGATTTATCAGACCAGGCAAAACTGTTCAGTTTTGGTGAGCCTGTGCCCTCTGTAGTCTCAGCTTTAGTTCTTGGCTGACAGAAGTGAAACCTGATCTTCTGGTCTTCTGCTACTGTAGCCCATCCGCCGAGAATAAAGTTTGACGTGTCGTGTATTCCGAGATGCCTTTCTGCTCATCGCAATTTTCCAGAGTGGTTACCCGAGTTACTGTAGCCTTTCTGTAAACTCAAATGTCTTTACATATCCTGTTGACCTTCCCAATTAATGCATTTGCATCTGCAGAACTGCTCAAGAGCACCTCAAGGTCTGGAAGACCAACGGAAAACATCTGGGGTAGATAACGAACATTGATCAGAATTCTTTCTCTGGTGAGAAGTTCATGCGGTATTAACTTTTCTCTAACAGAGTTGTAGCTTGATGATATTCTTCTATAAATATGCAGCATGACGATCTTTTGCTAAATGCTATAAAAAATAACAGTAAATATCTTACCAATGAACCCCGATGAAGGTGGATTGGGTTGAATGTTCTCTAATGTGTTGGCCTGGATCATGTCCCATAGTTGCCAAATAAACTTGGGGTGAAGAATGTAGAAAGGCTGAGCAGGAAACTTCTTCCTGTACTCCATGTATGGAGTGAACAGGTTGTAGTCTGGGTTCCTGTACCACTGAACACAAATGAACAGAATTTCATATATTTTTATATAAATATACTGTATATCATTTTATATATTTTATTCCAGGTAGGCTCTTAATTCTTTATCCTTATGTCACCAATATCTGTCAAACTCGTATTCTGTAATGCTGCAGACGTTTTAAATGTACTGACAAACATGTCCTATGCCTTGGTTGACTTGAAAATAATAAAATAAAATAAACAGCTTGCAAAAAAATTATAGCGGATTGTAAAGGGAACCTTGGAGCTGATCAGATTTGTCTGAATAACAAATGATAAACGCACATAATCTTCACATCAGTAGGTTTTATTGCAGGCGCATGTTCTCTTACAGCAAATTAAACATTCAGAATAAATGACTGGTCAGGAAGTAGTCTAACGGAAATCAAAAACTGAAAAATGCTCCTTGCATAATATTAAACCCCGTAAGACTAAGGATTAAAACCTGTAAGATTAAGGTTCCGGGAGCACAAGATGAAACAAACTGTCTTAACAAGGACGCAATTGACTTCAAATCGGCC